>JAOEHI010051189.1:5130-19206 GCA_025447815.1 Percopsis transmontana | reverse complement strand
AAAAATATATACATATAAATATATTGAATATAAATTTAATTGTATATAGATATTATATTTAAAAAAATGTGCAGTGGTCTCTTAATTTTTTCCATGGCTGTATATGCACACATAAAGAGTACATATAAGCACACACACAGATACACATTCACGTATTGTGTGCTAACTAAGGTATCTGTACAGCACCTAGAAATAATAAGCCAAGTAAAGCCCTCTAAAATCTTTCCACCATTATCAAAATGTTTTTTTTTGTTGCTACCTCAGGATCCTTGGCTTGTTTATTTGACCTTGTGGCTGTACGCCCAATGGACTGTTCTCAGTGGAATCCTGTGTAATACTTATGCAACTTCCTCCATTATCTACGATATGTGCTGAATGGTATTATCAACGTAAAAAATAAGCCCAGCTGCAGTTTATTGACAATGGTGTCCTGAAATGTATTATAAACATTTGTGAAAGTCTGACAAAACCCATTCACATGAGTGTGAGTAGAGCATTTAAGCTATATTATATCCACTTTGCCAAAGGCTACACATTAACAGAAGGACAATAACAGATGGTAAACGGTGCGTGTCCACTGAGATATCACTAACACTTCTTAAGATGTTTCCATGTACTTCTTAAGATGTTTCCATGGCCTTTGCACTCACAGTTATGTAAAGCTTGTGCTGATTGAACCCCCACATGCTTCCATTCTGCCGTGTTCCAGCTGGTCCATTAAGGTAGAAATGCAGTGTTGGATAGAACTCCAACTGAATGAATGTGCAGTCCTCTGTTTTTCATGATGGTTAATAGACATAGCAGCCAAGGCTCAATGTTCTTATCTGTCTTTAACTATTTAGTGAAAAGAGTGTTTCAGAGCAGGAAAGTGAGCCGTCTGCTCCTGCCAAACCACCAGTCAACGTAGAGGAGATCAGGGCTGAGATCCGAGCCGAGCTGAAGGCAAAGATTGAGGAGGAAGCTTACAATAAAGGGTGAGGCCTTCTCTGTCATTTAACTAATATACATATACTGTAAATAATGTACGTTTTTAAGGTTTTTATTATTAAAGTAGTTGTCATTTTTATGTAACATTAAAGGTGCACTCCTTGATTTAGTTATACCACTCCCAGAAAATTTTCATCCCAGCTTGCTGTTTATATTTCAGAACACAACTGTGCATAAAAGTGCAACCACAATGGCAATTCTGAAGTCAAATCATGCAGTGTCCCGCTTATACAGTACATATATTGCACTCTGATTTTACTGGATTTATAATAAAGTGAATCTTTCACACCCAGCTACCAAGAGGGGTTAAAGCAAAATAAAACAATCGACGAAGTGAAGGATGAAGAGGAGAAAGATGAAGAAAATGAGCTGAAATCTGAAAATAAGGACGAGGAAAGTGGAAAAAAGATTAAGAACAGCAGGTAATTATTTTCATTTTGAATTGTTTGCAGGAACAAAGTAATTTGTTGAAAAGTGGAAAAAAGTTGTCATTAAACTCATGATTCTTTTATCACCATGTCTTTACAGAAAGATGGAGGCAGTCTTGGTTGTCCTTGACCGGATATGCCCCAGTGTTTACTGGCGTAATCGTCTAGCCTGGGTTGTCCTGACGTTCATGGTGATGTTTCTAGTAGTCAGTGTGTTTACATACTTCAGTGACTATTACAGCCATGGGGAGACATCTTCAGAAAAGGCCATGGTCCATGGAAAGAAGAAGATCTTTGGACTGAATGTAGAGGCACAACCAAAGAACCCGACTACGGAATAACAAACATCACTTTTCCAATTCTACCTTGCTGTCTGAATAATGTGTCATGGCATTAAAAAGGAATTATGGCCAATTTTGACCTGTACTTCATTTTCTCATTTCCATTTGAACTCCAATTGTTTCTGATCAAAAGAGTTCTGGCGATCTCTGCTGTAGTTTGTGGTTTTATTTCCCATTTTTTTCTGCAGTGAATGTATGTGGTCCATTACAGTACAATGTACTGTGGAATGGAAGATGGAATAGTATTAATGAATGGTTTGAGTAACATACGATTGCCACAGTTGGGAGAGATGGGAAAATGAGGTCCAGGTCCAAATTGGCTTTTAAAGATGACTTGAATCCAGTACTCTGATGTTAAAGGTTTAAAGCATATAGATTTGGGAGTATATTTAGGTATTAAATTATTATAATATCATGTAATATTTTTGTTTTGATTAGATTACAAGCTTGCAGTAAGGACAAGCATATGTTTCTGTTTAGGGACCAATGAAGTGTGATTTCTTTATTTATATTGGACATTTTAAATATGCTTTATTGTTTTCATAATGTTAATTTGAAGGAGTGAATGTGACATTTTGGATTAACGTTCAGATGCCACTGTAGACAGAACACAAAGTACAGTATAGTGTATTTACTTATGTACATGCTAATTTTTATGTAAAATCTCTCAGGTCTAATAGATGGTAAAACCCTGGAGAGATTTTGTGGTCCTATTTAAAGGGATAGATTTTAAAGAAATGGTTTTATCTATAGTAAATATTCTTTATTGTGTATTTAAACAGACTTTTAAAAATGTAAGCACATTCCAAAGTAGTTTTCCCAAGTGCAATATTTTGCAGCTGATGGTTTTTGTTTGTTTTGGTTTGGTTTTTGAACTCAGAGCACTGACAGATTTTCTTTATATATGACAGCACTCTAGATGGCATGAGACTGTTTTCCACATTGCACATGTATGCCTTCCTGTGTTTTATGGTTTTCATTTCTACCACTTCACCTTTGAATAAAGGTGCCCAAAAGAATTTGCAATCATTTTTAATAGTCAAATCAAAATAAACAATCATATCAAAACTGAACAATGGCACATGAACTACAAAGACTCCTAACCCCATTGGTAATAAATGATGCTTACATATTACTGACACTGCACATTTGACAAAAACACTTGTGCCTGTTCTTCAACCCTGTTTGTGTCATATCCGTTTGTTGGCTTTGTGTAGTGACGTGGGATCTAGCTGCATGTCAGAGAGTTGTCAGAGCATGCCAGATATCTGAGGCTTGAAAGTACCACAGTGGGAGGTCATTGTTTGTAGCTGAGTCCACAAGTGGTCCACGTCCACAGGACGTGGACCACTTGTCTTTCGGAGCACAACTTCATTTCACCTCTGCTGAACATGAATTGGGTTTGGAGCCTCTCATTTCTGCCTCTCACTCTGGTCACCTCCGGCCAAATCAAAGGTAAGGAATTACAACATAATCATCTGTTTATGAGTGTAGGTATCCCAGCTTTTGAAGGGATTAGTCGGTTTGCAGAGGTTATGTTTTGATCTCAAGAGAAACAGGGTTCACAATAAATATCTACATAGGCCTGTTATATTAAAAAATATATATATATATAACATAATAATAATTGTAACTTTTTTTTATTAAATATCCACAGGTCTTACAAATAAATCAAATACAAATCAAATCTGAAATCTGTTTTTGTGTACTACTCCCAGTTTTCCCAGCAGCAAACCGTAGCATTGCAGGTGTGTCTCAAGTCAGCTACATTAATGACGACAACAAGCTGTCTTATGCCTTCAATGCATCTGAGGCTAGGGAGGTTTGTTCAACTCTAAGAAGGACTCTTGCCTCTCAGGCACAAGTACAGAATGCTCTTGCACAGGGTTTAGAAACCTGCAGGTAAGACCATTATTAGATAACCGCAAAGCATTATGTACTGATAATACTTTCAAGTTATTTACAGTAAATTATTATTGTTATGTTGTTATGTTGTGTGACATTGTGTTAGCTCATTTCACATGGGGTATTTTCAAAGTATGCTGTTTCCGCAGGTTTGGGTGGGTTGATGAACATTTTGCAGTCATTCCTAGAATCAAAGCGAGTACAGTTTGTGGTAAAAACCAAACCGGCTTGGTGAAATGGCGAGCACCTGTCACAGATTTTTTTGATGCATTCTGCTTTGATGAATCAGGTATGATACATTGCACATTTTCATTAACCTTTTCAATATTAGACATTATACACATTGTATTGTAATTTAGTACATTACAGTACTGAAAATACCCCTACATCATATCTATCGTGCTTTCAAGTTTCACACATCCCACAGATATTGTGATACAATTGGAGGATACCACTGATAGCCCTTCATCCACTGGGGACCACGATGACGCAACACCTCCGACCTCTGACCCTAAGCCAAGATTTACCAGTCAAACGGTCAATGTCATGTATTCAGCACACTCCACCTCCCCGACTCCCTCCGCCCATCTGGCTGACAGCACCTCCTCCACTAACTCTCCCCAGCCAAGCCCCGACAGCACAGATACAGCGTCTAAGCAATTGAGGGATCCAGTCGTAGGTATGAGACTGTTCTGAACTATTGTCCAGGAAATACCTTTTTTTTTTAAACACATCTACTTCACGTGATTAGATGTTTTTTGGATGTAAGGGATATGTGTTAAATGAAAAGCAAGGTGTCTAATCATTGGTGTCTGTATAATATTCAACTTACTTACTGTATTTGTTTCAGTTCCAACAAGGGCCTTGCTCATCGTTTCATCTTGTGCTCTTCTACTAACGCTCATATCCATCCTTGGATATGTAAAACTGTGAGTACAGTAAGATATATTTTCTTAAAATATATTTTGTTTTGATTGGGTTAACTATTTAATAAGCAAACATTATTTCAATTTTGTGACCAGTGGCATTGTGTTATGTAGAGTTATTTTCTGATTTATATTGGAAGATTAAATATGCTTTGAATGTATTTGAAGAACCATAGATGCATATTTCACCTAATGGCTCCAACATAATAGATGTTCAATGATAAAAGCCCAAATATAATGCTTTGCAAGTACAATACTAGGAGTCAAAATATCTCTTCTATTTCCAGTCTAGAACTTTCTGGCTGGGATTCAAACACCCAGACCACCAGACTATCTTGCCATTGTGGATCTTAAATATTCTTTGGATGGGTCATTCATTTCATAAAATTACATTACACACCTCTTGAAATCATATGTTAGGCTTCATATTGTCTAAAGCTGGAACAAATAGTGCAGTGTAAATATTCTGGTGAGTTAAACATTGCGTTTCAGTTGAGACTTCAGATAAGCTATAAATTCCACTGCAAGCAGTGTCCGGCCATTTTGTATTGTTGACTATTCTCTCTCTATGAAAAGGAATAAGATCTGTTTTCTGAACTGGGACGTCAAACACCAGGAGAAGGCAGAAGAGTGGACCAGTATGAAACATGTAAAGGAGCCCCAGAAACATACTCAGGAGGAAGTAACTATAGAGGTGGATAATACAACAAGCTGAACCACAGCGTAGCATTGCTATGGTTTACCAAATGGACAACCCAAGTATTATCTCTTACCCATAAGGGGATTTTAAATGTCCCTCACCATGTGTCCCAAAAGTGATTACTTTCTTATGACTTACTTTGATAAGACATTTGTTATAATTATTTTAGCTGGTCACACATAAAATTGCAATGCCCGTAATGCTTGCAGGGAATAAAATAGTTCCACACTTGGAGAACACACAGATACTTTATTAATATAAAAACATGTGTTTTGGCTACAAAAGCCTTGATCAGTGTTACAGAATAGGAAGTGAGCAAACTACAAACTACCCCATCAGAAGCCTTCACACCAGTTTTGTTATTTGTTACTTGTATCTTTTAATTTTAGTGTGGTTGGTTTCACAGTGCAAATATGTAAATAAACCAGTTTGTATACACACAGATGTTGACTTGTGTTCTCATGCATGGCAATCTGTGGGCACACTTTAGCAATTGGTGGGTACAAATCCCTACAGATTGGAACCGTGGATACAGATTTGTAAACTGTCAATAGAGATTACTGTGTGCTTGGTCCAATCAGATCCTGTGTCCAAATTTACCGTCCCAACACCCATTAAACCAATTGGGTCAAATATAGGCTGAGGTAAAAAGCTTACTTAGTATACCTTTGACCCATTAAGAGTGAATTGTGCTTACATGGTGTCTATTACTAGACCTCATTCCCTCACACTGACTGCAGCCTCCAGATGACGTCAGTACATGAATGCATTTGCATTGCTTCTCGGGAAGTGCATACATGGTTCAGTGGAGAAGAGACCTGCCATTGCTAAGGACCAGCATCTTGTTACTATGGCCCATTTGAATGTCATCATTGGATGTCCAGTGGTTTCAAAAAGTTGTGTATGGATATTATGGGATGTCCTCCTTTTTATGACCAGTACATTTGTATTATGGGTTATGAATGGAGTTTACAGGTCTGCTTATTAGTATTGTAGAATTGAAGAGTAATTACAATGTCATGAGGTCCTGTTTAAAAAAATATGGCTTCAAAAGTGATATTTTGCATATGCGTTTTCTTTATAATCTTTACAATACAAACTATTGAGGCCCTAGTTTCTGGGTCAAGACGCTAGTCGAGGCGCACGTCGATCAAAGATGTGACCAATACTTTTTTGCTAATTTCGGGACATGGCTGTGGCGGTAATTGGCTGCAACAGTAGTACAGTTGTAAAAGGATTGGTTTAGAATGGTTAAATTATCAGTAGGAGTGGTGGGGTCCATCTTCAAATACAGACAATCGAATCAGCTCTCATTCCCTTTAAAAGCGGCGCGCTCTGTCATGGCAAACTGCCAATTTAGTAATGGACGGCGAAAGTCTAGACTGGCAAAGACAGAAAAGTTGTGATCACGGATCAGTTAGCCTAGGCAACCAATTTATCCATTCTAAACCTTTCGCCGTCTTTTCAGGTTCAATGTAGTTATTGAAATTCCTGTAACCATGTTTTCCATGCATAATGATGCACATTGATAATGATACAGTGGATATATTTTGTTTAATGTTGATTAAAAAAAAAAAAAGGTTAAAAAGGACAGTAATCATTAGTTATATTATTCATGAAATAGGCCAACATGACATACAGAAAAATAGCATGTGATTAGCGCACTTTTGCCTAGAGCGCGGAAACTACCACACGTCTGTGCTAAGACATGGGATGTTTCTCAAAGTTAAGGAAGAATCCTTAAAGGCTGCTATTTCAAGGATGCTACGTCATCGAATCCCGCCGAAGGACTGTTCCGATGTAAAATCTTGTTCCGTGTGTATCCTCAGTGTTCTCAAAATACCCACAATCCTATGCACACAGACAAGAGGAATTGAAGGCAGGATGACGTACACCTGCACACTCGCTAGACTGTTCCATTATGTGTTCTCCGAATGCTAGGAAAGAGTCTTTCCTAGCCTCTGAAGGACCCGACTTGGAAAGAAACATCCTAGACGTTGAGAAACACCTGTGATCTGACCAGGTAGACAGCACCGTTGACACTACATCTGCGTTGGCGCTACCGCCGGCATGCGCCTTCCAGAAACTAGAGCCCTTGAAGTTTAATAAAATGGCCAGCATAACATAGTTTGAGAATTTCATTATATAGTCCTTATCATTATCCATCATAATGATTGTATAGTATTTCATTATACTGTATAGTCTCTACAAATGAAGCCTGTTATAAATGAATGTGTGAGTATTTGGTGACTACTACTGAGACCTTAGCATGCTTGGACTCAACTCTGACATGACATGACATCCATTTTATTCATGCTGGGAATTCAGGGCTTCAGACTTTACTGCATCCACTAGGAAGCTAAGTTCATTGCACAGCGTCTCGTGCCTGTAGGCCATGCGGATCTGGGCTACATTTGTCCGACGGATATCATTTCCCTCGGGTCCGTCCTTTAAGTAGTTGGCACCCAAGAAGTGCTTCTTACTCTATAAAAGAAAAACATTAGAAACCATGTTTGGTTTGGAGTAAAATCAAATACCACATATCATGCTGATTAAATTCTATGCAGCTATAGAAGTAGCAAAGTTTTGTGTTTTCTAGTGTGAGAACACTGAAAATATCAGCAATGTAGAAGAGTAAAATCTGATGCAGTGGTCATCTTTTGTCTTGATGTTAGAGTGTGTTCAGACATAGGTGTGTGTTAATAGTTATTATTATGTGCAAAATATTTTGTTGCAAGTTTGATGCGTATTTGTTGAACATTTGTTGGAAAACTGGAACAAATATACCAATAGGCATAAAGTGCATATGGGGCTATTTTCCTCATTCATTCAAAAGTGAAGGACTTGTTGGAGTTCAACATCCCTGGGTGAAGTTCTTCTCAGACACCCGTCTTTTGGCATCCGTTCATCAGCCCTAACAGATTTTACAGAGAGGGGTCCTCAAGGCTGCTTTACCTGGTGAGACAGGCCACTCTGTAGAACACTGTTCCTGGCAATTTCACACACATCACAGGTGCTGAGCTTCCAAAGCTGAGCTGCGATTGCATACTCCTCCATTAATGGCTCCTAGTCACACAAACAAACACACCATAGATAATAATTTTTTTCCATTCTGTAATATTCCTAAATGTTTTAGGAATAAACATAGATACTTGAGTAGAAAATGCAAGTACAGTAAGAATATCATAGAAACAAGAGAGATGGTGATGATAATATCATAATACAATGAATCTAGTTATCTAGATTTCTAAAGATTTAGATTGTGAAAAGTACGGAACCCGGGAGAGGACATGAGAAAAAAAAATAAGATATCAGCATTATATCGTGTGCATGAAATAGGAATTTGTGTGCTACTATTTCTTTAAAACACATGCCTAAATTGAAATAAATGCAAATGAGTGCATCCTATCCATGATTAGGCTTAAGCATATGTTGCTGTATGCCTGCGATTGTGAAGAAAGAACTGGTTTAAAGGAGGGGCTCCAAAACTGTGCACAAATTCCTATTTTGTGGGCACAAATTAATGAAAATGTGTGCACAAATTCCTATTTCGTGGGTCTCTTTAATCCATGCCCACGATCAGATATAATGCTGATTATTTTATTTTTTGCTTATGTCCTCTCCCGGGTTCCATATGATAGAGGTCTTAAATAAGTAGACATGCCTACCTACCTTGGTGTAGTGGAACTGCATGGGATCATCTGTGGACAAGGAGACACACAGACCCTTGTACAGGAACTCTCTCAGAGGGTTTTTAGAATATTCCAGAAACAGGCTGTTGTTGCTAAGTGGAGACATCGCAATTGGTACCTGGGCCAAGTAGTAAAGGTACTGCAACACAGGGCTCTGATGACACAAGGGCAATGCATTGAAGCGTTTATAAATAGCCTACATTCTCATTTGATCAGCTATTTTATCACAAACATACAGAGACTGCACAGAGGTACCTTCTTTAAGTTGAGTCCATGTGAGATATTATCAGCTGTGAGGAAGGCAGAGACCAGATGAGTGATGGAGCCTGCTTCTCCACAGTGTGGACGGAACTGGAAAGTGCTTAGACCCTGCTCTCTAAAAAGGTGCATAAGAACATATTGGCCCAATCTCAATGTCCGCACTCACTGACTTTGATGCATGTTCCTGATAAGGCCATAAAAGGCTTCAGGGATGTCCCTCCGGAAAATTGACAAGTGCTTTTGGAGCCATTAATGCACACTTTCCCTAAATCCACATTTCAGCAGACTATTGTTTGAGGGAATATCCCACAATTGATAGGATTGGGATGGTAAAAATGGGGATGACAGGAGAAGCCCTGAAGCATTATACAGTAAATAAATAAATATATAAAGAAGCTGTAAGACAAAATCTATACAGCAACAACACTTCTTTTCATTTTAGCTAAATGTTGCTATTTTAATTAAAAAAATTAAAAAAATTTAAATAAAAAAAAAAAAAATAAAAAAAAATAAAACTTGAAGTAAAAAATTTAATTTCGGTATAAAAAGATATCCAACATGACGCTGTCCCGTTCCTCATTTTTATACCATTTTAAGCCCTTGCACTCACACTGAGCACAAATGTGACGTTACAGTCCATGAGGGTTTAGTGAATAGGGCAGGCATTGAGATTTGGCCATCATCGATAAAGCAAAATAGGGTGGTAATTAAAGTTTCCTTATGGAGATTGTATTCAAAGCTATACTTCACACAGTTTGTATCCTGCTCTAGGGAATAAAGGGCCAGTTACTGAAGTGAAACTAGCTAGCAAGGAACTTTTTCAAGTAGCGATTGTCATTTGGCGAGTCTGATTTCATAATGTGTATGGTACTATTGAATAATGTGATTTTTTGTGAAAGCACAGTCACCTTTTTTTTTTTACACATAATTTATATTATGGTACGTATTACGTATTACACTCATATTAAACAATATGTGCATGTCAAACTTCATGTAACATTGTATTTTCATGAGAGCGTTGCTTGTCAGATTTAGAGGCAAAGTTGGTCTGCGTGTTTATCATTAAGATGCATCATTCGCACATTGAGCCCTTCTGAGTAAACAGCAACCTCGGTGCTGCATCCTTATAGACTTTAAAATCCAACACAGTAATTTAAAAAGTTTGGAGTATTTGACGCCAACACTTACTTCCTGAGATTGTTGAGTACCATGATGTTCGCATACATATGGAAGAGGTAGTAGCTGTAAGGAGGGTTGAGGTCCGCAGTCCATGCCTCAGGCTTTGGGCTCTTGTAGGAGAACATGTGATCACTGTGTTTGGATTCATCATCTACACTGTCAAAGCCAGACACCTGCACCAAATGAAAATAAATCCATTATATTGGATGTTTAAACCTATAATTGTTTAGGGAACCTATAATTGTTTAGGGAACCTATAATTGTTTAGGGAACCTATAACTGTTTAAGGAAACCACCTAGTAATTATATTTTGTGTTGCACCCCAATTTGATAAATACATACAAAAAAACAATAAGGAATGACATACTTAACATCTGGAAAATACCTAACTGTTCAGCCATGAGATTTGGCAGAACAGCTATTGACTCCAAAATATATAACCACTTACATATTTGAGAAACACGTGAAGCTCTTTGTGCTTCTGAGGGTTAACTGTGGCTTCAAACAGAGGTAGGAATATGTTCTCCAGCATCTTGGCAAAATTAGGTACCAACCGTTTTGACTTGAAAATGTCACTGAAATGGGAAGAATATTTTTTTCTTTATTTCCTAAACAAAATAAATAAAACATTTAATATAGCAAAACAGTCCTAAGGCGTACTCACTATATTCTGGGCACTTGAATGATCCACCTCATGTTTGGAGAGTGCATTTTGTGGTGGATGAACCATCTGGAAAGGCTGTCCCACTCCTCAGGAGAGCGTCCGTAGATGGACAGACGAGGTTCTGCATGCTGGTACTTACTTTCTTCCAGATCATGGGATACTTCCTGAGTGTGGAATTAGAGCAGAAGTTAAATAGATTAGATTCCTAAATAGACCTTGGCTGCATTGTTGTAAAGATTTGGATGGCAGGTTGTTTGCTTTCACTCATTCCAATTTAAAAAGGTAAACCTAATTAGGATGAATTATTACCTTTATAATGTGAGCAAAGTACTCTCCACCAATGAAGTTGTCAGTTTTCAGGTATATTTCTCTCAGTTCACTGGCTCCCACAGGATTATACTTGGAATTGAACTTGTCAAACCGGTGAAAAGTTTGTCTCCCCTGTAAAGTTTAAAAAAAATAAATAAATCACACTGTATTACACCTAAACTAACTGATTGATACAATTGAGGGTAATTATACTTTACTGTATACTACTGTAGCATTATGAAAACAACCACTGTTAATCTAATAATGAAAGCTGAATTTGGCATTGCTCAAATTACACAAATTGGTTAAAATGGGGTACTAGAACAACAAAATGCTAAACTCTTTATTTCTTTAAATGTACCCCCCCCCCGTATTGTGTAATATCTTTTTAGGCTCTATTAGATACTTAAATTAGCAGCAATTTGTCAGTGTAATTAACCAATGTACAATTTAGCTTGAACATATTTTCTAGAATGTTCATAGATGGCAATTCCTTGCCAGAACAGTGTTATTTTCTTATTGGCGTCTTACAGCATGTACGTCCAATGAGTCCACTGTAAGGTCATAGGGATCCATGCTGAGGCTGTGGAACACCTGCCTGAGGGTTATCCTTTGCCCAGCCTTCTCCAGGACCACGCGGTCAGCATCGTTCTTAAACGTGGACTGGATGAATGTCAGCAGGTGTTTCTGAGACATGCACGCTGCAGCATGGATGTGTGTATCCACCTGCAAGAGACACTTTGTCATTCATCTAGACACAGTCTGTACGTCCTGAATTGTGTACTGCAAGTACAGTATACTACGCAAGTAAAACTGCCATTTTTATAGATTCAATACAATTGTCATCATACTTGCCTTCCTAACATTGTAGAAATCTCTGTGAGGCACAGATTTCAGTTCCTTGAGCTCAGCCATCTCATTGAGCATCTCATGGAGGTTAAACTTTGATCCCAAAAACTTAAGACGTCTGTGACAATAGGTCTTACTATTAAAAAAAATTAAAAAAAAAAGACTCCAGGTGAGTTTTGTACGGCCTGCAGTGTAAACAGCCCATAGTGTAAAGGTGATGTTTATTTTAGGTTATTGACTCACGTTGGACCATCTACAATCATAGCTAGCACATGGCTAAGGTCTATGGAGAATGTTTCCAAGTCTGGGTAAGGAAGGCAACAGGGCTGCCCCTCTCTCAAGGCCTCAGCGTCTTCATACACATGCACTATCCCATCCTTCATCTTCAGCTCATAGCCCAGGTTATCTGGGATGTTCTCCATGCTGTAGGGGTCCTCTGCCTCATTTGGGCTTGGGCAAATATCTGTAGGTAACAATGTCTCTTATGGTCCAATAAAGTAGTGTTTACACAAAAGGTGTTATTAGCGTTAATATGATACATTTTCTTCCATACCTGGTAGAACTTCATCTTCCTCCTTCCATATCTCATTCTCAGCAATACGGAGAAACTGTGCCGTGGTTCGGCAAAATCTGTGATAGGCTAGTCTGGAATACTTTTCACGAATAAATAGTGCCTTGAGAAGGCTTTTGGCAGCCTGTTCATAGTCCTCCACTGTGATCTGAAGGGGGAAAACAGGGGTATGACAAAGTTGACAAAGTTTAAGTGTCGCACTGTTCTTACCCCTGTAGTCCACTAACAGTCCTCCTCAGAGTACTTACTCCAGCACAGTAATCTCCACTGATAGTGACCCTCTGGTATTCAGGGCAGTTTTCAGGCAGAGAAGAGCAGGTCGAGCTGGGGGAGATGAATGGCGTGGTTGTCACAGACCGGGACCACTCAACATTTCCTGGCGCTTGCAAGGACATTGACTGGGAACGGATGATCTTTAAACTTTTCTTCCTGAAAGAAATGCAGTGAAATTAACATGCATTTCCCTAGAAAAAAGGAGCTCAGGAACAGACCAAGGGGAGACACGCCAGGGGACAGACAGTGTGGCGGTGTACACTTGAATAAACACACGCCAACACAGTCTGCATTACACCTGAAAGCATATCTACCTTTAAAGTATTTGCAAGGTCAGTGACAAGAAAATATACAAGAGAAGTCCATTAATTTATTCCCGGCTGTATTTGTAAAACATTCAAGCGTAAGCATAGGCGTAGGTCTGGGTAGGGACAGTAGGGAGATTTCTATAACCGAAATACCATTTCCTTATTTTCCTACATTTTACTGTGACTTTGAACATCCCAGGATTCTCTGATGTTATTCGTCCTTGTAAAATGGAGGAGGGGAAAAAGCCTGACAATTTCAATTTCATTGGTTAGGCCTGGAAGCAAATTCTCTCAAACTATACATAATCATGAACAATGTTGTAGAACTCATCTTGCCATTCCATTGCTCATCAGGATAATATAGATATCAGAGAGATCTACAAACAATTAATGTCTGTCAATGAGAGACAGGGGTATGACAAAGTTGACAAAGTTGCCCGTGGGCATGTGTTTGGGTCTTTTACATAGTAATTGTAGCAAGAAGCAGGAAGCAAATGTTGCAGACAAGGTTGTATGCTGTTAAATAGAGGTACAGTCGTGTTCTGATTACTACAAAGTTAGTTTGTCATTTAGCTGACATTATACAGGTCCCCCTCATTCAATTTGGGGGGGGGGGGGGGGGTGTGGATAGGCAGGCTGTATTTGAACCCCTTTTTCGTCCACAGTAAAAAAACCACCACACC
>JAOEHI010051188.1:0-10745 GCA_025447815.1 Percopsis transmontana | reverse complement strand
CACTCACTCTCTCTCTCCCCCCCCCCCCTCTCTCTACTGTCATCCATGTCGCTCCATGCTGAGTCACGCTCCACTCTCTATACAACACTGTTACCAAGGCAACAGAGGGAGAGATATTTAGATAGAGAGCTGGAATTACTGCTCAGTTCCGACGTGTGACCTTTGCGTGTGTGTGTGTGTGGTAGGTGTTTATCTGGTAGTTCCCTGCTGCTCCTCTCAGACCTTTATTACAACCTGCTGTCTTTCCGTTCACCCCCTCCCCTCCGCCACACACCACCTCTCCCCAGCACCGGCACCATCTGCAGCTATTGAACCCCTCCAGTCAACAGCCTTAATTAGGCCTCTACCCTCTGACACTCGTTACCGGGGGTGATGGGGGGATGGGGGGGTGCTATTGTTAAACAAACTGTTAGGATGATACCATGCTTTCTGCATGTGATTATGCTTGCTATTGTGTCTGCTTGGTTTAAAGAATAGTCTTTCTTCCAGCTCCACAATTACTACTTACAAATTGACCACGTTTATACAACATGCACACATTTTTTGTCTTTGAGGAGGCAGTGTATAAGATCGATAGTGTTACTGTATGTAGCTTAAAGTATTGAACCTTGTATTTTGGGCAGGTTATTTCCATATGTAGCGTATAGGCTAATACATGTATAATGCCGGAGATGAATTATCATTGTGCCTTCAGTCACCATTTTACCACTCCTGCCCCCAGTGGCCAGAGAATATACACTACCCCTTTAACTTTTGTATAGATAATGTATATACTGTATCTATGTAAAATCAATATCAGAAAATGACCTATTTGCCTCTTCGCCAGTGGTCACCATGACAACAGACGAGGCGGGGAGCCAGCAGAAGCCGGGCCAGGATCCCGGGCCCTCGGATTCCCAGGAGGACCAGCTCAGGCCTCGCACCCGCACCTCCGCCGGCCGCGGCCTGTCGCGCCTCTTCTCCTCCTTCCTGAAGAGACGCTCTCAGTGCGAGGGGGAGGCGGGGGAGGTCGGGGAGACTAGGGGAGACGAACCCAAGGCGCCGATCGCCGACCCTGAACCGGAGCTGCGTATCGAGGGGGACGTGGCTTTGGACCAGCAGTCTGTCAGCAGCAATGAGGCCCAGGTTAGACTGGAGGGATTGATTAGGCCTACCTACCTTAGACCTACTAAGAGAATAGCAATTCAAGCTAGTTACCTAGCTTTGTACGTACCTACCTACTTAGAGAACAGCCGGCCAAGCTTTTCAACTAGTTACCTACATTCTACGTACCTAGCTAAAAGACAGCAGGTCACTATGTAGTTAATGACCTTTCACACACCTACCTCCCAAGGAGACAGGTTGTAGTTGGTAACTAGTTGTGAGAGAAGACACCAGTAGAGGAAAAAGAACATTGTCAGCCTTGTGTGAGCACAATCATGCAAAATTATGCATTTCTGGACAAATGGAAATGCGTGGTTGGTGCATTATGCAGCATCCTGCTGGCTCAATTCTCCGAACAGATGCACCAACTAATCTTGGCAGGTATGATGAAAGATGGGTTCTATTGTGTTCCATAATTACTATCAACATCACACGTTTTACCATAAAAACACAAAGCACACAGCAATCTGATCAGAGCCAGGAATATTTCACAGATTTATTCAGTTAATGTCCCAACGGAAAGTTTAGTCAGTTTTAAAGCACTGTCTTAATACAAAAATATAAAAAGTTGAACAGGTCCATTGGACTAAAGCAAAGGACTATCAGCTGAAGGTCTTGAATAAAGCTGTGTGTGAATAAAGCCACTGCTAAAACCCTCCGTGTATTCATTAACTAGGACAGAATAGGGACAGCTCAGCCATGATCTGTAACAGGACGTTTTGTGTCCCTGGAGACATCAGAAAGAGAAGTTTGCTGCTTTCTTGGACTTGCTGCGTTGCTCTTTACTGTTTTCGGTTGCTATTTTAAGAATCGTTGCCTTTCAGGTGTTGGGCTCTATTTGCGTTGCGCTATGTTGAGCTTGATTCAGTGAATAATTTTGTTACAGCTTTGTTTAGATGTAAAGCAGGATTGTTTTGAGAAGTTACTAATGTAATAGACTGGAGTTCTACTGTCTTAACAAACTTATCTGCTGGTGAAGTCACTCAGTTTAGAAGAAACATAGCAACACATTAATGGGGCATTACAGTGTCCCCAGATCCCTACTTCTGTCCCAGCCAATTATTCATATTTTGAAACACGACTTTCCACAAAAGAGTGGGCAGCTGTAGGCTGTAGGGGGCAGTAGAGAGCAATGCAAGCCAATCAGGCGCGGGAGGGAGTTTCAAACCAAAACCTCAATGTTTTGTAACGCTGGTTTCAACCACAAGGGCAATTCCAGACACAGCGTACTGTACCTCACCCTGACCCTAAGTCCGCCTGACCCCATGTTTTCTCCCAGCCCGTCCAGGTAGAGCCGAAGGAGGACCCTGACGCGGAGGACGACGGGGGAAAGGACAAAGAGAACGACGAGGAGAAAGGAGAGGACACGGCCCTGGAGAAGGAAAAAGAGGAGCCGGAGCCCCTCGCTGAAGACGAGGGAGAGAAGGAGGGAGAGGGCGGGAAAGAGGAGAAGAACGCAGAGGAGGGGGAGGAGGAGGCCAAACCTCCCAAAGCCCCTCGCCGACCCAGGACCATGCAGATCAAAGTCACACTGCTGGACGACGCTCAGTACGAGTGTGAGCTAGACGTGAGTGACAGATAGACCACAGCAGACCTACCACTAAACCCTTATGTGCCAAATGTAGCACACGAGAAGTGCTTTAGTAGCTTGCTGACCCTGCACCTCGGTTGGAGAGTTAAATTACTTTTTCCCCTTCAGGGAAAAATATTGTATCTGTTGAAATGAAATTAGATATTTGATTCTCCTTTTAAATCTAGGAATTGGTTAAACCCCTTAGCCAGCATGATATCCCGTTCTAAAGACAGCTGTTCACAAGCCTCTGGGGGAAGGCGGGGTGTGTGATGGGCTGTCCTCATGTGCTAATTAATCTGTAATTTGCCTGGCTGTAGTGTCATCGTAGTAATAGACACATTTGTGACAATAACGTTTGTGTGTGTGTGTGTGTAGAAACATGCTACAGGTCAGGAGCTGTTCACCAGGGTGTGTGACCACCTCAACCTGCTGGAGCGGGACTATTATGGTCTGTCCATCGCGGAGACACCTACCATGAAGGTGTGTAGGGTAACACTTATTATCGCACATGACAGTAGAATACATACGAACAAGAAATGTTTACTGTTGTTTACTATGTTTACCGAAGTAGAAAGGATTTATATTATTTTGGCCAAACTAAGTGACAAAACGAGGATAGGAGAATTAGAGACATTCAAAATGTAAAGTGTTGCACAAGAGAAGGAGGAAACCCTAACAAACTTCTTCTTCGAATAGATGCCCCTGTGAATACATATTTGGGTCCCATTTCTATGATTATGTTGTAGAACTGATAGATTGACACATCCATCTGCTGTCTTTTTGCTCGTGTTAACTAAGCTATGCCACCTGTGTGTTTATTTTTTCCGTTAACGACTAGCATGCTGAGGGGCTTTGGCCGAAATGTTTGTGTGCTAAAAACCAAAATATTGATAGTGTGCAGACACTATCAATATTTTCATGAATAAAAATTAGAGCAGTGGCACGGTCGCACACCGTTGCATGCCGTTTACGTGTAGGTGTCAGTCATGAAAGATCCTTGTAATGAAAAAGAGAGGTTCTCTAGCAACGTTTGTGTTCTTCCACAGACGTGGATGGACTTGACCAAGGAGATCCGCAGGCAGGTGGCAGGTGAGTGGCTCTGTGAGCGACTGGTCTGCTCTGCACTGATCGTGCAGAGGTTGTAATACCATTTCTGTTTTTGTTTAGACCTGTCTGACTGTCTTTCCGTAGGAGGCAACTATAATTTCACATTCAATGTGAAATTCTACCCTCCTGACCCAGCACAGCTGTCTGAAGACATAACTAGGTACTGGACCGGAATATATTGATTTATTGAATTGCAGCAGCAGTGGCGTTTGGGCTGTGTGACTTGGATTTCAAGATGTATACAGTTTATGTTAGGTCTACGTGTTTTTATCGAACAAGTGTACATGACATGAATAAATACCTGTCAATAGTGAATATGATTTGCATAGACTTTTCCACAAGATAATATAAATTAGAACCTTGTTATAATACCAGAGAGTAGAGGACATATAAAAGATGACACAAATACTGCTACATTGTGTAATGCTACAGTGTCTTTATCAAAAGTATAATGCTACAGTCTATTCATAGCACAGTCTAATAACTACATTGTATTAATAGTAATAATAATAATAATAATAATACTACAGTGTGTAATGCTACAGTGTTTACAGTAATTCCGACTGTAAACTAGCGTGACCCCTGTTTGACCCCCCCCTTGTCGGCAGGTACTACCTTTGCCTCCAGCTGCGCAAGGACATCCTGTGCGGCCGCCTGCCGTGCTCCTTCGTCACGCTGGCGGTGCTGGGGTCCTACGCCCTGCAGTCGGAGCTGGGGGAGTACGACCCCGAGCTGCACGCGCCGGACTACGCCAAGGACATGAAGCTGGTCCAGGGTCAGACCAAAGAGCTGGTGGACAAGATGATGGAGCTGCACCGCACCTACAGGTCAGGTCCAGGGTCAGCGACCACCTAGATGTGAACACTGTACTTGTGCTAATACATAAATACATACATACTGTATGTAGAGAGGGTCTTGCCCAAAGAAACTCTCCCTGATTCCCCTCCTGAACACTGTAAGCTGCTGCGTGACTCAATTAGTTTTGTTAATCAATGAACGTGATAAATGAATTGTGTTAGGCCTCCTGGCGCTATCGATCTCGTGTGGTCTAATCAGGTTTGTTCCCGCAGGGCGATGAGTCCGGCGCAGGCAGACATGATGTTTTTGGAAAATGCCAAGAAGCTCTCCATGTACGGCGTGGACCTCCATCAGGCCAAGGTACCTTCATTCCTTTATGTATTGTATCTGTGAGCCAGTGGAAATGAAACCCTGTGTGTTTGGGTTGTAACGCTAAGCCCCGGTACTCCTGGGCATGGTTTGTGTGTCATCTGTGAAATAAGATAGAGCCTGTCCCAAAAAAAGAATCGAGGTCAATCTGCATTAAACTAGGGATTTAAATAAAATATGAGAGTTGTCATTTTTCTAGCCGCTTGCTTCCCCCCTGTGGCTTTTAGGTGACACTGCAAGTCAATTGCATAATGGAACAGTTACACAGTCAATTGCAGATACTGTATGAGGGAAAAATTATATATAACAATAATAATTAGTGTGGTGAATAAAGCCACTGCCAAACCCCTCCGTGTACTCATTAACTAGGACAGAATAGGGACAGCTCAGCCATGATCAGGACGTTTTGTGTCCCTGGAGACATCAGAAAGAGAGGTTTGCTGCTTTCTTTGACTTGCTGCGTTGCTCTTTTCGGTAACTATTTTAAGGATCGTTGCCTTTCAGGTGTTGGGTTCTATTTGCGTTTTGCTATGCTGAGCTTGGTTCAGTGAATAATTTAGTTACAGCTTTGTTTTAGATGTAAAGCAGGGTAAATTTGAAAAGTTACTAACACAATAGACTGGAGTTCTACTGTCTTAACAAACTTGCTGTCTGCTGGTGAAGTCACTCAGTTTAGAAGAAACAAAGCAACACATTAAAGGTACACTCCCCGATTGCGTTACAGCGTCCCCAGATCCCCACTTCTGTCCCAGCCAATTTTTCATATTTTGAAAATAACCATTCTACTGGCACGATCAAACACCATAAATACAATATGTCAAGTGTATCAAACACAGGATATTAGCTGGGATAGACTTCATGTAAACCTCTCTCTGAGGATTCTAAGCTGTAGAGATGTTTTGGTCATGAACGATTCGTTCAAAAGGAACAAATCTTTTAAGTGAATCAAATGATTTGTTCAACACTGATTCGTTATTTAAAATATATCTTGCTTATTAACGTTAATTAGGTCTGCTATGGCTTTCCTAGTTTTTAAAGGAAAGTTTCTTTTTTTAGCGTGAGCTAATATCCTTTTGGAGGCGGGCTGTGGGCATATTGAGGGCCATGTTATTGGTTGGGAGAACTGACCAATTCACTTATGTAACTGACTGTTTCAAGTCTGAACATCGAGGAAGAATGTATGTATCGTTCATAGGGCATCTCGCTCTTGAGTGACTTATGTGAAACCGGAAACATCACTGAACAACTTGATGAGTCTTTTTATGAACGAATCCTTTCATTGAACGGAGTAAAATTATTTGAATCTTTGAAAACACTCAATCTGCCATCTCTATCTATCTGCGCCGTTAGCTCTATTCACAAGAGAACGGTCTGATGGAAACACGATGCCTGTTGTGGTGTAAGCCAGAACCCAGAACACTCTACAGTTACATCTGCACTGCTCAGCACCCATAGACTAGCATGTCTATGACATGTCTCTCTCTCACACTTTCTCAGGATCTGGATGGTGTGGACATCATGCTAGGTGTGTGCTCCAGTGGTCTTTTGGTTTATAAAGACAAACTGCGAATCAACCGCTTCCCTTGGCCCAAAGTCCTCAAGGTCTCCTACAAACGCAGCAGTTTCTTTATCAAAATCAGGCCGTCGGAGGTAATCACAATAACGCACACTGATCGCTGTATTTGAAATATATGTGTTGTCTCTGCAATGTGTTTGGAATAACTGCTGATACAGGAATGGGTTCGTTCTTTTCATCCTGTAGCTGGAACTGTATGAGAGTGTGATCGGTTTCAAACTACCCAACTACAAGGCCTCCAAGAAGCTTTGGAAAGTGTGCGTGGAGCATCACACTTTCTTCAGGTAAGCTATTCCACAAATCACATCCCTTGCTGTGTTCAGTGTGGTCATGCTTCAGGGAATAGCGTAATAGCTCTATTAGTTCTGCGTATCCAGACTTCCTGCCTAGTACAGAGTAAATGATGCTGAGGATCAGAGGTTTATTGGCACCATAAACACGAAGCTGCCGACTGAGAAAGGTACAGTGTGAAACTGCTGAAGCCGTCTTATATGTTGTGCCCGCTACAGAACCAGTGCTCCCATCTTTACAATTTACTGAGTTTAATGAGGTTAAAACGTCTGGCCACTTGATCTGAAAACCAGTGATACTACCAATGATGCCGTTAGGATTCACAGTTATCTCCATACTTATACTTACACTGATACATGTCTGTAAGTAAGTGCAGCCAAAAATATACCATTCATATAGTTTTGATAGTAGTTTGAAAGAAAGAAAATTAGATCCAATTTGAAAGTATGCAGTACCTAGTTTAAACCTGCATATATTAATAGCTTTTACGTTAAAACTTTACAAGAACAAGGAGTTTATTATGGTAAACATCAGCATGAGGAATTTATATTTAGGTAAAGAACCTACAGAGTGTATATTTGAACAAGTTCATGTCCGTTTTAAGGTCAAAATAATATAGCTTTTCAAATACATAATGCAGTTGCATCTTGAGACAAGACGGCGCCTCCAACATGCCAAGTCACACCATGCAGATTTAAACTCAGCCAACAGAGGGTGGAGTGCTTTAAGTTGTATTGATCTAGCTCGACGGAAACACAGCGTTGTCACCCTGCTACTGGTTTGTCCCCAGGCTGACTTCCACCGAGGTGGCCACCACTCCCAGGAAGTTCCTGGCCCTGGGTTCCAAGTTCCGCTACAGCGGGCGGACCCAAGCCCAGACCCGACAGGCCAGCTCCCTGATCGACCGGCCAGCCCCGCTGTTCCAGCGCTCGTCCAGCAAGAGGAACTCGCGGAGCCTGGACGGAGGTACACCACGTTGCCGTCACCAGCCTGTTTATGAGCTGCGTACTCCAGAAAGCCTCAACATGGCCCTCCTGCTCATGCCCATTTACTTGTACTTTGAGTCTGAAAAGCAACTAATGTGAAACCTTTCAAGAAGGCTGCGCCCCTTTCATGTAAAACACTTGTAGATTTACAGTAAAGTTTGACTTCATACAAACTAATAATAATAATAGTGAAGCACGGCTCTCCTGTGTTCAAATTGAAGACGCAAACAAATGTGTGTCCGTGCACGTGTGTGTATCTGACAGCCCATTCTGGCTGGCGTCTGTGTAGCCGTCCGCACTGAAGTGTCTGGCGCATGGAGAGCACAGCTGAGTCAGACTAGTCGTTAAGGGCGATGTAGTGTTCCCTACCTGGTGGGATTCCTCTCTGACGGTGCGAGAGACTCATCCTATTCTCATTCTGTGTACTCCTAGCCACGCGGGACTCGGGGGTTATGCAACTTCTGTCTTGGTAGCATCTGGTTTTCTGCATGGAATGACAACACAGGGCAGCTTGGCTCCGATTAAGCTAAGCTACGCAAAGCTGCCAGACGTGCTCCCTTAGCGCTGTAAACAGTCCATCTGGCTGTCGTCACTCTCCCCCACACCCCTGGGTCTACCTTCGGACCCAGGCGTGGATTTTTCATCCAGTATTGTAGAGCAGCATTCTCTCTCTCATCCTGATTTCTCTTATTTCATCTAGTATCTAGAAGAAACAGGTCTGGTTGGATAGTATGGGTCTGAGAGAATGCAACTGGAGAGTGAGCACAAATGAGGAGTGTAAGAAATGCATCATAGTCTTGGTCAAATGCTGCTGGAAGTATGGTGGCTCAATGGTGCCACCTACTGGCAGCCCGAGTGCAGTTCAAGGTCATAACACCTGTATGGCCAAAAGATAACATCATCATTTTTATTTTAATGACTCTACATGACGTTTACCTACCTCCCCAGTCATTTAATTTATAAACTAATTTCAGTAATGTCAGCAGTAATCTCTTCAGACGAGGTCTTCATTACGTTCATCAGTACCTACAATCAGAGGCCTGTAGTAACATAAATGCAATGAGAATTAAATTCAGAATTTGCTCTACCAAAGGTGCCTATTATTACCTGGTATTGGGCCGGTTTTACCCTGCGGCTACAGGGAGGGGGACCGGTTTGTTGTAATGGTTCAACACCCTGCCATAACAACCCGCCTGCTCTCCGGTACCGCACTGGGACGGAACAAACAATCCCTTCAGCAGTCCCTGGGACTGACTTTGGCATTTTTTTGAAATGGCAAAATGATTTAATAGCACACTATTCTAGCCATCTTCAATATAAATGTCAACTCGTGTCTTTGGCCTTGCTGTGCACACTGGGGCCTGCCTTCTAAATAAAAATCAATATTTGTTCCTTTGGGAAGCAATCAGTCCTGCCCAACATTCTTGTACTTTTTCTTTTCCAATAAGGGTCCTTGTCAGAGGGCTTTAAACAACCCCCCGCTGCTGTACAGTCTAATGAGGCAATCCCTGGCCTTGGGCGTTGAAAGAGAGAGAGAATTCCCCTTTTCATTTCTCGTCTCCTTGTGTCCCTTGTAGCCATGGCGACCACTCCGGACAAGAACACTCGGCCCGTCAGCGCGCCCATCATGTCTCCCGTGTCTCCGGGAGAGACGGCCCCGTCCCCCTTGCAGTCCGCCCAGGCTCGCTCCGCGCCGCAGGAGGTGTCCACGCCCAAGTCCCGCGCCTCCCGCGCGACAACGGAAAAGACGGCAGCGCTCAAGGGGGAGTCCACGAAGACGCACGGCCCTCGGCCGGCGTCTACACCAGAGACCAAGGTGGGAGATGCACGCCCACACACACCACATGGTGTTGCGCGCGTGTTGTTTTGGTATGACGTGAATCCGGAGCTCACAGGTTGTTGTTGTTGTTTCACTGAATTTCACTTTTTATGTTTTTATTTGAATTGATGGGTTTTGTGAACCCCAGTGTCTCAAACATTTTGACCTGTGACCCCAAAAAACAAGAAGTTAATTGCTTGTGCTTCTTCACAAGCAACCACTTATTTTAATAGCATAAAAATATACAACATAATAAACCACAGCACTTAAAAATCACATGCACTTTTTGTTAAAGATACTCAAACAAGATTAGAAATCAAGTAAAAAAAGACAAGTATAATAACCAAGAGAACCAAGATTAAACTTGCATATTATTATGCATGTTTATATCATGTCTATTTTCCAAAATTAGATTACCTGTATTTCTGGCAGACATTATATTTTTCTCTTGAAGAAAGCCTCCCAGCTGTTGTTTTACCACAAGCGTGTATGGGTAGTGGACACACAGGAGCGTAATATCGGAGAGCCTTGCTTGTGTTAGCGATTTATGCGATGCATACAGCATTTTGCTAGTGTGTGTGTGTGCTGTGCCCGTGCTACTGCAGACAGTGGCCAGGAGAGAGCGCAGGCACCCGCCCGCCATCACCTCCGCCAATGGGGAGAGGGACAGAAGGAACCAGGTGTGTGTTCCTGGCCTCACGGCCCGGTGCATGCTACTAGGTTGCATGGACTCAACCGCACTTTGTTGTACAGATAGTGTATGTGCAACTGGCAAAGGTTGGAATCCCAAGGGACGATAATGTTAACATAATGATCTTTTTCCCTTTCGGGGGGTGCCGCAGTCGCCCAGAGACAAAACCAACGCAGAGGTGGTGCGAGTGAGGAAGGTTAGAGCGCACTTTCAGTGCTCCCTGCATCTCGCATGACGACACAGTCACCACCCTCATCCCTGCATCCCTGCACATCTGTGGGAATTGCTATTTTCTTTTAAACCTTTTCCAATGTTGGAGAGAGAGAGAGAGAGAGAGAGAGAGAGAGAGATAGAGAGAGAGAGAGAGAGAGAGAGAGAGAGAGAGAGAGAGA
>JAOEHI010051187.1:0-19222 GCA_025447815.1 Percopsis transmontana | reverse complement strand
CTACCTGCTCCATGTAATAGAACAATGTAATTGTAAGTCGCTTTGGATAAAAGCGTCTGCTAAATACTGTAACTGTACATAATGCATGTATTTCTGCGCGATCAGGTTGGTAACGTTACGTTGGCGAAGGCTCACAGTATGGGGATAAAACTTGATGGCCAAAGGGGGTTACCTACATGGAATATTGGTGACCAGAGCGTAACTTTTTGTGGGCCATCGGGCCATTATTACTTTGAAAATGGGGATCTTCAGGTTATTTACCTTTAGTTGCCTGTTCCATACTCATGCCTTTGAGTAATGTTACCCACGATGTGTCAACTTGTGGTTAAGTCAACGTTCAAATGTGGCATCTGTCGATAAAAAACACCCGCATGATCCCACGGTTTTGTGGGAGTTGTAAAATTATTCGTTCAATTGGTTGATAGCATGGAGACTGCTTGAAGTTTGTTTTTCTAGCCTTAACTTTGTGTTGAGAATCACACGAATACGATTGGCTACTGGCTAACAATTTTAGTTTTTCGTTTTTTGTTTTTACGTTTCTTTGGCGCCCCTAGCGGCTTGGATGTAAAAATGGTACAATAAATAGGAACATTCATAACATTTGCGACATTTATATTTCTGAACTGTTTGTATCTAGTTATTTATTCCTAGTATATTACTGCTACATCATTACATTGACTCCATTTATTTATTGCGTGTGAGTTTATAATTTTTAATAAATACTATTTTCCTCTGTCTCTGAAGTAGCCTACATGATGTATTATAATAAAATTGTACCTTTTCAGTAGGCCCTAAATGCTTTCCTAGTTTACTAGTTAAGTTAATATTTGCGAAATGTATTTGATTGCCTCCGTCACAGAAAAGTTGAGTCATGACTGCATGAGTGTTTGGACACTGATAATACTACTTTGAATTTTAAAAAAAACCAAAGGGAAAAAGCGACATGGAAACCAAGAATGAAAAATGAGGAAAGTTTTCATATTCTGACCTGTGTATTTTATAGTACACCAACCTCAGGGAATGCAGGGAAATACTTGGTGAGGGTTCTTCGTTTGCATTTTACGAAGCAAAGAAGAGGTAATTTTGAGTGATGAATCAGCACACAGAAACAAGAATATGTAAATCAAATAGGCTTATGTAAAACAGAATCAGCTTTGTTTGTCAAGTAGCCTAGTACATTTTCACATACAAGACATTTGGCTTGGCGAGATTGATAAACTAAACTATACATTAAAATATCAATATGTTTGCATTCACGAAAATGTAGGCTATGGATAATTGTAAGGTTCAAAAGTATTAATAATTGTAACATTACCTTGTAATTGTAACAAGTATACTGTAAAATATAACATTTCTGTACAAACAATAATAGAATTAAATATGGATTTACATAGCTTTTATCAATAGATGATTCTTTATACTTTTATTCTTGTGTTATTGTATTGCATTTGCTTTATTATAACATGCCAATTATACCCAGGAGATTCATGCTTATCTGGGGCATTTCAAGTCAGGGAGTTTCATGAAACACATTCAAAGACACCAGACCAGGGTAACCTGAAAATAAACATGTTAAACGCAACATTCATATTTGTGGTTTACAGTTCCAATGCTTTTATAAAGCACAAAAGCACAAAGTGAAGGCCTAGTGTCTCAACATGTATTTCCATGGGACTTCCAATGACCAAGTGTGTGTGTTGGGGGAGGGGGTGTCCTCCATCACTGAAATGGGGCCCTGAAGGAATCACGTGCTGTTATGGTATGAGGTTGATCAATGAGATGGGTGGAAAAAGCACAGATAACTTGGAAATAAACTGGAAATTAAAGTAAAATTAACCTGTTACAATACTACTTGAGTAAAAGCCATATCTGTCAGAATATCAAAAGTAATTACACCATAATACATCATGTAGACCTAAGTCAAAAATAATTGTTTAGATAGATACATTTAGATAGATATAGAAAGCCATATTCAATAAAAAAAGGATATAATAATAGGAATAACATCTTTGAACCTCCTTTGTTATAATAATAGGAATTTGGGATTTCCTTTTGTTTTCCTTTTTCTCCAAGTTACAATTAGGTAGGCCTATTTATTTTTCCAAAGCAAATTACAGTAAATACAATTACAAGTATTAAAGAGCAGGTGGGGTTAGGCATCTTGCTCAATGATGCTTACATGTAACATGCATGTCAGGGATCATAACCTCGACCTTGGCTGGGAGCCAACCACCCTAAGTGTTTTTTGTGCCAGTTGTGTTGTAGGCCTAAATGAAAATAAACAGACAAGTTAAAGGTGTCGACGAAACTATTTAAGAAGTCTACAGTAGGCTACGTCACACCTCTGTGGACCACTACGCATAGCCGTGAAACTAAAACCTTTATTTAATTTCAAGATATGCAACTAGCGACTGTGCCGCCAGGAAGCATCAACCCTTAGGTGTTATTAAAGTGCCTTTCATCACTGTTGAACCTGGCTCGTTTTTCTGTTTGTCGAAACACGTGGAGCCGGGGAGGCCACAGTGCGGAGCCCCAACGTCACGTCTCTCCTCCCCTCGCGTCCCTGTGCAACCCCCTGCTGTCTGTCTCGCTTCAAGCCGAGAAAGCGAGCGAGTGGAGGAAGGAAGGAGGACCCGGACTCGCGTTTCAAGTGGATCAACACCATAAAAAAGCTTCCCTTGGCAGTCCCAAAATGGCTGCAGTAACGACGGATGGAACAGAGCAAGATTCTCGGCCAAAGACGGACGAAAAGAAGGGGGAAGTCGTCAACGAGAAGCAGGCCCTGCCGGGCTCCGAGAATGAGCCGGGTGACAATGAGAACGGAGAAGGAATAGTCGTGCGCGGTGGTGGGGCGGTGGAGGAGGGGGTGGAGGGCTCCTCTCCCGGTTCCGATGCGGTCAAAGAAACTGTTTCACTGGCCGAAGACAGGAGCACTGGTGGGGAAGCGTGTGACAAACTCTCCGAACCTGAGAAAAGTCCAGACCGGGGGAGTTCGGCGAGTAACAGTGAGCCCGTGGAGGGCTCCCGGCTGCCGAAACAAGAACAAAGAGAGGAGAGCGTGTCCTCACCTCCGATCGAGTGCACAAAGAGCTCGGAGAAACCTGGACAGGGCACCAAAAGACGGGCCAGTGTGGAGATCTCGTCCTCAGATGGAGAACCCTTGAGTCGGATGGATTCAGAGGACAGGTCTGTTGTTGTGGATCGGATAACATAAAACTACGATGATCGCTGGTAATGATATAGTACAGGGCTACTGCAAGGCTACACTGCCTGCAAGTCCCAACGCGATTGTTATCCTGTGCACGACGGCTGCGTGTCCACAATCTGGGAATACCCGATGTAATATTCGTAGTGCGATTGTTTTTTAACGATTTCACCCGGATACTTAAAACTATGCGTGTATTTCCTGACAAGTTAATTATTTTTCTGGCAAAATATAGGCCTACTATGTAAAGAGCACCGAATATATCAAATATGTCAATTGTCATATGTATACAGTTAGTCGGGTGTAACAATAGAGTTATAGGTAATGTATTGATCGTTATCATACGCACTAAACAACGCAGACAGGTGGGGACGAGCCTCATGTCTATAAACGTGGTTGGGCATGGCCCCAGGATAGAAGAAGCCCGATTCCAAATAGGCCCACACTTTAATAAGTTCAAAACTGTATTATTTGCTATACAGCAATGATTCAACAAATACTTTCACAGAGTGGCAGTGTATTAAAATTTGGTTTTTAGAAGGGATTTGGTAGGCCTACACGAGTGCCCCTTGTGTGCCCACTTAGACATACAATTAAACTCATATCACTTTTCAGTCAGAATCAGTCAGTTATGAGAAGTTGTATTCATCATTGCTGTTAGACACAGTAGGTTGGGAATTGCCAAGTCTCCAAACATCAATCATGTTATGACGGTAGAAAAATGACTGAGTGAACCTACACACAATGTGTTGTTCTGGGAAATTGATGAACACCTACACTTTGTACTCATGAGTGATTGGTTTGATGGATTAGTTGCTGCAGACATAAACAAGCTGCGCTCCCAAAGCTTGAAAAGTTGAAGATTTAGTTTGCCTTTTGCTGAATTGGAGTGTAGTGGGGCTAAAGACTAAAGGGCTACAGGGCTAAAGACTGGACTATTCACATTTGAATGTTTCCAGGCACTAATATGGCGTAAAATGTTTGGTGCATTAGTTCTAGGGCTGTCATTAGTTATTAGTTATTGTGATGAAACATGGTTCTGATTGCATGCTTGGCTTGATAGTGTATTACCAGTATATACTGTGTGTCCTACCCATTTATAATTTCCTGGGAAATTTTAGTCACTAAACTATCTGGTTAATGTTAGGATAAAATATAGGTTAATGGTTATTAAATGTTAATTAATTGTTAAGGTTCGGATGAGATATAGGTTCATGGTTTGGCAGACAGTTATTCATTAGGTCAAGGTTAGGATAAGATAGGTTAGGCTTATTTACAATTTGAAAAAGCTAACAGTTCTCTCCCACCGGCCCAATATAAACCTTAATGTTATTTTTCACATTGGCACTGGTGAAAGCCTTCCGCATCAGGGGGCTAAATGCTTAGATGGAAAAGCAGAAGAGATGGACGATTTTTTGTGTCACAAAGACTGGATGTAACGGGGAAAAAAGCAACAGAAAATCCTTGCTGACAAAATAATGGGCTATCTCCTGTCCTGTGTGATAAATGGTCACATTTCTATTGTCACATGTAGGACCAGCACTATTCTATTGTAGTTAGTCGTCACTGAAGATAGCCCATGTCCTGATATTAGAAGCTGTTGCAGTGATGCATGTCTCTTCCTATTTCACAGTCCAGGATACACACACACGCACACACACACTTTCTGCTCCCTCCTGTTGCGTATCATTGTGATTCCTGCTGCTAGGCAGCTGCGCCAGCTCAATGTAACTTTTGTTCTGGAACAGAGAGCAGCGTAGCAGCTGGACATGTGCGTCCCTTCTTGTTGGTGCTAGCTTGTTGTCTGATGCTATGTGTAGGAGTGTGCGTCTCTTTTTAAGGCAGAGCGCGAGTGGGGATAGTCAATGATATAGATGGCTAGTGGTGTGTCCGTGTGTGTCTTTTTGTTGGTGACCTGTTATTGTCCAACTCTCTTGCCATAACCGCCATGGACTTGCGGAACTGAGTGTGTCTAGACTGGATAGTTCAGTCGGAGAGAAATAACGGCATACAGGAAGTTATACAGTTGATTAGGAAGGGTAATATGGCAATAGATACTGCTCACTGCCTCACTGAATGGACAAAGCTGAAGGGCCTGAAGTGATTTCTGTAACTACAGGGGAGAAAAAAACTGATGAAAGTCAAAGGAATATATACATATATATTGTGATTTTGCCTCTGCCATTGTTGTATTTTTATGAACATGACTTAACAGAACAGAATGTAGTAGATGCGAATAGACAATTGGACGACACTATTATTTCACTCCCATTAAGATGACACAAGAGCATAAGCGTGCAGTGATGGGTGAGACCTTAGGTCTTGATGGCACACGGTAGAAAAGCCACCGCGTTAGAGCCCTTGTTCTTGCAGGAGTGACATCTGGTTTGGGGTGGGGTTAAAGTACCCCAACACAGAGCCAGGACGGAGAGTGATGTGACCACATGGTCTCCTCGTGGTGCCCACACAATTGACTGCCGTCAGTGGGGCCGGCTATGAAAGCCAACAGGCCATGCCAAAATAAATGTAGACTTCTTCTTGCCCTCCTTTTTATGCACTGGTTTGCACTGCAAATGGAGTTTGCACTTTAATGGTAAAATATACTTTCAATTGCTGTTAGTATTTTAATTGGTCTTGTTAAGCCCCAGTGAAACCACTAGCATAACACCCCTTGGATTTACCAATATGAATATGTATTTGAATTATGTATTTGTCTCTGTACTGGATGGTACAGGGAAATATAGGGAAGGGAAATATATTTTAATATACTGGGAAGTGATGTGGTCTGTGTATAAGGGAGAATATTTCTATACATCGATGTCTATGTATAAGGGAGAGAGTTTCTAACACTGTACTGTCCCTCATACCATTGAAACAGCCATAGCTAGTGGGATTGCACCACTGTGGTGGCAAGTGTGCAGTTGCCTCTCATGATCAGACTGGCCATTTTAACTGTTTGGGGTCAAATCTAAACTAACATGTACCCACTGCAATAGAAACAAATCTCAGCTACAGAAAATATCTGATCTGGCCATGTGTTAGGACATAAGTACATGTCAGTTAGTTTTAGTAGACTGCTGTTATGTTTGTACTGACAAAACCTGTTTCTTTCTCTGTACCTCTGTGGATGTGTGTGTGTGTCTGTGTGTGTGTGTGTGTGTGTGTGTGTATACCCTCCAGCATCAGCAGTACCCTGATGGATATGGAGAGTACGGCGTCTAGCGGGCGCTCCACCCCGGCCATGATGAACGGGCACGGTGGCGGCGTACCAGTAGTGGGCGTACCTGCGCCGGGAAGCAAATCCCTGGGCTACACCTGCTGCTGGGATAACTGTCACCTCCTGTTCCCCAGCAGCCCTGACCTGGCCGAGCACATCCGGGCCATGCACGTGGACGGCCAGCGAGGAGGGGTATGCGCCCGGTTACCTCCAAGGCCTATCTTCCTGACATGCTAGCTAGCTAGCACATAGCTAGCTAGCTAGCACATAGCTCTATTTAATGAAACATAAAATAAAATTGATTTGGAATATGATATTATGAATTCGATATGCATCATGTAAAAAATTCTAATTTGAAACCCCAAATCCCAAATTAAGCACTTTCTGATTAAGACGCATTTATGTATGCTTGAAATTAGTTTTATTTTCTTTACTTATTTTTTTAATAGCAGTTTGCAAGACATAATGGTAATACTTAAAGGTGCACACTATGGATATAAACTGGAATACTGTATTAGTGAAACATTCATGTTTCAGTTGCCATGTAACCAACCTCAGTTTTTTTTTACAAAGTTAAAAACAGAACCAAATTTGACAACTGAATCATATATGTGGGCATATAATTATAGCCACTGTTGCTTTCTAATTCTTTATCACCCAGCCGGTGATAACATTTGTGTGCGTTTTTGTCCCCTTGCCAGGTGTTTGTGTGTCTGTGGAAGGGTTGTAAGGTGTACAACACACCGTCCACCAGTCACAGCTGGCTCCAGAGACACATGTTGACCCACAGTGGAGACAAGCCCTTTAAGGTGACACTTTTACATTCAAAATGCTAAATACAGAGAAAAGAACGTTCGCGGTCATAGTGTTTGAATAGATAATTTTAAGTTTGTAAAGAAACATCCCGCCCTAACTTACAAAATACATAAACATCGAGCCATTTCATGGAATGAGAACATCCCAAGTAAAGCACCAAATTAATATATATAATAATATATAATAATAACAAAAGAGAAAATAACTTCTTTTGTAGTATGATGTTTAGCTGTTTTTACATCTAGAAAAAACCCCATCAACTCCTAATGCATTAACATTCAGGAAACATTTCTTAGACATTACAAGCCTGCAGCCTCAGTGTTGGTCAGACATGTTGTATTTATGCAACGTCACCTCATGTCTTCCTGCAGTGTGTCGTTGGGGGCTGCAACGCCACGTTTGCCTCCCAGGGGGGGCTAGCGCGCCACGTGCCAACTCACTTTAGCTCACAAAGCTCCTCTAAGCTGGCCAGCCAGGGCAAGGTGAAAGAGGACTCGCCCTCCAAAGCCGGCATCAATAAGAGGAGGAAACTCAGGAACAAGCGCAGGCGCTCCCTCCGTATGTAGTTTTGCAAGAACACACGCACACACACACACACACACACATACAATATGTACAAGTTTTAAAGTTACATTAGGCAACTTTGTTAAACTGTGCAAGAACAGCACTAAAAAAACCTGCTAGAAAAGGCCTCCTTGCATCTGATTGGAGTCCGGCATGGAGTAGCCTACTGATGGTAATCTTTCAGATTTATAGAAAACAAAATGTAAAGAAATTGCTGATGCACATTAACTAGGGGGGGCAGGGCAGGATGGTCTATTGGTCTAGGTGTTGGACTCCCAGCCAGAATGTCATGGGTTCAAGCCCCAGAGTTGGCCCTCCTGTAATCATCCTTGAGCAAGATGCCTAACCCCTACCTGCTCCATGTAATGGCACCATGCAATTGTTGACAAATGTACTAATTCTAAGTCGCTTTGGATAAAAGCATCTGCTAAATGTAAATGTAGGGATGTCACAATATTGAAATTGACACTGATAACAAGCCAACCACTAGAGATGGCTGCTGAAAGCAGCAGAAAATATCATCAAATATTTGATTTTGTTAGTGAGTTTTTTGTGTTTTTATGTGTCTGTGTTTTGACTACTATAAAATCAGGAGGGATTTTAGGGGGGGGCCCATTTGTTTCTATTGTAATCTATGGATTATTGACTGCGGAGATTGCTAGACCTGTTAATAAATTGTTTCATTAGATTGTCTCTTTCCAGCTCGACCTCACGACTTCTTTGATGCACAAACGATGGATGCCATCCGTCACCGCGCCATCTGCCTCAACCTAGCCACACACATTGAGAGTCTGGGGAATGGACACAGCGTCGTGTTCAATAGCACGGTAAACACACTACCTCAGATTTGTGCTCCACCTACACAAAAGGTGTCATTTATTAATTTGGTTCTGTCTCTCTTTTGTTCGGCCATGGCAATACACCGGTCCAGGTAGTAGCAAGGAGAAAAGAAGATTCCGGAAAAGTCAAGGTGCTTTTGCATTGGACACCTGAGGACATGTGAGTCCATCGGCCTTGCTGTCATTCCAATCTTGCCCCTCCCCCCTTTTCCCTGCATCCTTTGTCTTTTTAGTATGCTGTTGATCAGTGGTTCTCAAAGGGGGGGTCGCGGGATGATTTCCAGAAATCAAATCAAATAACATTTAAAAACAATTAGAATAGCGCAGAGACATCTCCTGTGAGGGTGCTGCTCCTACATACTGTATGTTTACTCAGGACCACAGTTTACGCCAGAGGTCGCGTTAACCGAATATTTTCCGTCATTGAATGAATGAAGGAAAAATCTGAAGGCCAGCCGTAATTTTAACAGATTACAACACTGAGGGTGATCGCGGGTTCTACTGTAACTTTAAGTAATTCAATTGGTGGCGTATATGTTTTCATGTATTTTACAGAGTTCGTTCCCATCAATCTAATAAGTAACGTCATTTCATTACTACTCTATCTCCGGTAGGCTGCTTCCACTAGTGCAATTAGAGCTTTTATCCAAACAGATTTTCCACCTGTGTTGTCTCAGGGTAAAACTTTCCCTTGGAGGCCTTCAGAGTTCATCAAAGGGGGACAATGATGTTGATTGTCATATTATTTAACCAATCAGGTTTAGAGTTTGCCATGTTGGGCGTATTCTTTGACAAGCCTGAGCCTTCTAGCTGGCCTAGCCGCCCACATAATTTTTTGTGTGTAGCATTTGTCTGCATTTGTCTGCATTTGTCTTGTAGCGTGAGGGCCAGTTACTGAAGTAAAACTAGCTAGCAAGGACCGCAGGATGTATTTTGTTTTCAAGTAGCGATCGTCATTCTGTGAGTCTGATTTAATAATTTGTATGGTACTATTGAATAATGTAATTACATTTGTGAGAGCATCTTAGGCTACATATTGTTTTGACTGCATAATATTTTATAATGAGGATATTACGCTCATATTAAACAATATGCGCACGTCCAACTTCATGTAACATATTGTATTTTGGCCTTATTGTATTTTGGTCTTTGACTTTAGACTGAAATTTGCTGGTTGCTAGTGCTGCTTGGTCTGTTTGGTGAGTGTTGCTTGTTTAAATTAGAGGCAAGGTTGGTCTGTTTGTGGCAACCTATGCCCGTTTTGATAAAGCTATTACAGTGTTGCTACAGTAATGTAGATCAGGTTGTAGCCTATGCACTATGGCAACTTTTGTGTTATTTCTTGTGAGCCTTATAGAAACTGGGAAATTGATATTTTATCTTTTACTACATGCGTAGTGCGTACTATGACCACCACATCACGGACAGATTATATCATAAATCAAGGGCTCCCGGCCACGACAGCCTAGACTATGCCAAGAGAAAACAGAACAATGCAACCTCATACAAAATTAATAAAACCCTTCACTGTTGCTTCAAGCAACCATCTTACTAAGGTCAGAAAATAAGTAGACTACAGGCCTATTTAGAAGCGTTAAAACAGAACAGTACAAACCTATGGCCCAGCCTGACCTTTCACAAGTAATCAAACAAGTCAGGCTTGCTTAACATATCATAGCATTATTTAAATCTGATACATTATATTTACTATTTTAAAAAATAAAAATAGATATGCATGAGCCCAAAAATGATGATTAGATATAATAATCTGCATAGTTGTTACAGCAATACTAAATGCACCATTTAAACACTCGAGCAGCTACTGGACTTTGTTGCTGCCAGAACAAAATGATCACCAAAATGTTAACTTTTCAGGGGGGAAATAATCAATCTTTGACGTTTGTGGTAGTGTAGGATAGGGCCTAGGCTATGTAACGGCCAGACAATTTCTATATTCTGAAAAACAGTTCTATCTTTCTATCGTTCTTTCGTTCTGTCATTGCGCTTTCATAGATGTGCCCTTAATCTAGAACTTAATAGGTTGATTTGTGCACTGTATGTTTGTGCATTGTATGCCATAGTGTTGGTCTGCGTCGTTGTGATGTGTAGTTACATTTTTGAGGAGGTGTGCGTCAACCTGTGGCCTAGGCTACACGGCTACGTCGTACCTACGGCGTAAGCTATGCGTAGAATCGACGTAATGCAACCGCTGGTTTACACATGAAGATTGCTTTGATGTATTCTCTAACTAGCCTATATTGAATTACTATATAATAATATTATGGTTGTTAGGCTGTGTTCTTTTGTGTTGTTGTTATGCTCATGTTTGGATAGGCCTATTAGTGCGTGTGCATGTGCACGGCTGACATTTTGAAAACCCTATTCCAGACTAGAAAATAATATTTTCATTTTGCTACGGTACTGGCTGTAATGCCTATATTTCTTAGATGCTAGACGTTCAAGTTTTAAGGTCAGTAAGTGACCATTACACGTTTCTCTTACTCTCTACCAGACTACCAGATGTGTGGGTGAATGAGAGTGACAGACTTCAGCAGAAGACCAAGGTGGTGCATCTGTCCAAACTACCCACAGACACGACTGTGCTCTTGGACCCTAATATCTACAGGTACACAAAGTGTATGCACATCAGTGATAGTTATCGAAATATTGCTATTGAAATATGGTTCCATAGCTAGTGATATGTCATTAAGACAGCATTACAGTGAAGTTATCTGATTTTTGTTGTTGTTACTTTGTCATCCCATCCAAATTACTATAAAAATAAAAATAATAAAACAATATAAATAATGAGTGAATGCTAAAGTATTGTCAGGATATTTAAAATATTCTGATACTTGATTGCGTCTATATCACTCGGAATGTAAATACTATAATTTTTACAGATGGCAAAATTGAAAATATTTCTCTTTTCACAGGATGTTCTTTTAGCTATCACCTTGAGGCGCTCAGAGTCACGTCCTGCTATCCACTGACCAACGAGGGGAGGGGCCTCTCTTTATTCTCTCCCTTTTTTAAATGTTTGCTTTTTTCCCCACCCAGTTTCTTTTGAATGTGTAACATCCCTGGAATGATACAGCGAGTTTAGGGAGTCGGTGCTTATAGGTGCTCAGTGTATTAAGACGTTTTCGGGGGGGAAATGTTGCTTTTATGTTTTAGATAATACAACTAGACTGAATGCTAACTGAGGCAAGGTACACAGTTTGTAGAGAGCTAGATGTATTTGTAGAGATAAACATGTCTTTTGTAAATACTTCTGAAGATTTGTAATATATTTTTATACTTTTATTTTTACTGTACTGTAGATAGATGCTCTTTTTCAGCCAAACATTTTAAATAGATGTTTTAAAAACTGTTAATTATGGTTCATGTGAATATAGTTGACAGTACTTTGGTTCAATGTCATTAAAGTTTTCCCTGCGTCCAATCTGTCAGTGTTGTCATTTCTTTTCATATAGTGACAGGTCAGAACACATTTAATCCATCCAGGGAGTGCAATGTTCAGCAGTGTATTCAAATTTAGACTTTTAGAATTATCTCTTAACATACAGTACCAGTCAAAAGTTTGGACACATTTTCTCAATCAAGTGAATGGGAAAGTGTGTCCAGACTTTTGACTGGTACTGTACCTTGTAATGGCCTGTCCTTTTGAAATACACTTTTACAATATAAACTTAATTTCATTCATTTAAATTAAAAGACAAAAGGTACAGAATGTCATATTTATTAAAAGCCATTAGCTGTCATCATGAAATACCTGTCAGTCAAGTCGGAGTGATTCATTTGATCAGTGTCGATATTAAATGTATTGTAGATTATTTGACGACAGTGGGTATGTATCAGTTTTGCTATTATATCATTTAGCAGTGCGGATAAATAGAGAAACAAAACAGATACACGCTACAGGCAAAAAAGCGGAAGCTTTCATCGTTGAATGTGTAACTCCACTATAGACCACTAGATGTCAATATGATGATGTGACTCTCTTGCTCTAGCGTTCTAACGTCACATATAGTGGCCGGAAACCGCAGGCAGAAATCCTTGGCTGGAGGATGGCCGGACTGCTTAAAAAGGTACGAGTGGAGGTCATGTAAATGTTTTATTTATATAGAATAGAAACATCTTTCTGCAAACTTGGTTTATTTTATTCGACTTTTATTGTTGCAATGTAACTGGCAGGTGACCTCTCTTTGTGCTCCAACGTTGCTGATGAAGGCCGTATTGCTCTGACAGCTAACATGTTAGCTATTCTAGTGTTTGCCTTGTCAAATGCCAATGTTGACGTTTTGAAATAACCTGGCTTGTGTTAAAGATTCATAAACGGCATGTAAATACTATTTAATAAGGAAATTATAGCATAAGCCTCCTACCGGTTTGCACCTACTGCAGAGAAATGTATAAGAAGGGAAATGTATTTAGAGGACACTGACTTGATTTCAAATCCCGTGTTTAAGATGAGGTATAGCAAACATTTCTCCCTTATTTCTTGCAGACTACCGGCCTAGTGGGCCTGGCAGTGTCCCAAAATCCTCATGAGGTAAATGGCTCACAATTAGACACAACCCTTTCATGTTTTCAGTTTTTGTATTGCCAAAAGGTGAAAACCTGCATCAATGTGTTCAATAGAATAGGAAGGATGAGTTTGCATTCCCCCATAAATGTCGGCACTATTTTGCTTGCTTTCACTGCTTATGAGTTTTATGTGGTTGATTGTGTATTGTGTATATACTGCAATAGTCCTTAATCCAACCGCTTTGTGTGGGCTCCAATGTGGAAACAGAGCTCTGTCTAGTTATATTTCCAGTCTAAAGAAAACGTTATGTAATATATTGTGGGAGGGGGCTTTATATGCACATAAAGTGAAATTAATTAAGCTGTAAAAACTAATGTAAAGCAATTGATTTGTTGCCAGTTTAAGTTGGGCGAACTTAAATGCATTATGTAAATACTGTATATCGTCATGTCTCCCTAATACCCTGTCTCTTTTCAGCGTCTGAGGAACCTGTACTCTAAAATTCTAGCCTCCGTGCAGACGATGCCCCAGGACGCCGCCTACAGAAAGTACACGGAACAGCTCATCAATGACCGCTTCAATTTTGTCAAAACTGTATGTACCTCCATTATGAAGACTTGTTACATGTTAAGACGATAAGGTGATGTGAAGACACACTGAATCATGTGATGATTTTAATGTCACTTATGTGTGAATTTCAAGGAGCCTGACGTAAACAAGCTGGAGAAGATGATTAACTGTGGACAGATTGAAGAAGTAATTTTCCAGGTAACTTTAAACAGTTGCTGCGTTTATTATTCAAACGAAGGTGAAATCGCACCTCTACAATGGCCGCTTCTATAGGGTTGCCATGTATGTAAAGATTTTGGAAAGTCACCCTTATCACCCACCTCCCATTGCAGGCAGAGTGCGAGTTGGCCCTATCCAGAAAGATGTCGGAGTGGAAACCTTGGGAACCACTCATTGAAGAACCTCCTCCCAACCAATGGAAATGGCCCGTCTAAACACCTCTCTGTTAATGTCGTTTTGTGTTTGTGTGAATTGTCCTAATGTAAAAATAAAACTCATGGAAATATTTTCCCTATTTAATTTGTCCATTCCGTTTACAGTTTTCACAATAATTCAAGTCCTTTCATAGCATATCTTATGCACACATTGTTGAAATGTGACATCTGGAACCCATTTCTAATAGACCAACAAAAATCAGGAAGATGGAACACAGCCATACTGAAGATATTGCTACAAGTTTAACATTGGTTTAAAAAAAAAAAAAAAGTTTGTAGCTGCTAATTTGGATAGGACAAAATGGCTTGAAAGTGCAATAAATACCTTTTCCAGAAATGAAGGTGTTTTAACTAAAGCTGAATTATATTCTACCCTTTTAACCCCATAATTAGTTTTGCTCATAACTTTATAAAAAAGCAGTCTGATTAAGACGAGGCCTGAAAAGCTGCCGGCACATTCTGACACTCAAATCTGCTACGACAAATGGGGTCTTCCTGTGAGGTGCTCTGTGGATTTCGACATGTCCTCAGCCTTGGATCCTACGAGCCACTGGTTGCTCTCTGTAACAGCTGGAGCATGATGGGATAGATTGGTGCAAACTCCTTCCCTTGCCGGGCCCTCACTGACTGCACATAGGCCTCCAGAGCCCCCCTGGGACAAAGGTGGAGAAAGGAAAGATGAGAGCAAGTCATCTGCAGCTACTTTTTCTTACCACTAGGAGGCACACATTCACCAGAATTAGAACTGAAACAGCTGAAAATGAAATCAACTAATTGTGTCCTTATACTTTTTTTTGATCCACGAAGGGCAATGGATAATATCCATCTCTAAATATGAAAAATAATGCTTGTACAGATACCTTATGAGGGTTAGCCTGTCTCTCTCGGAAGGATGGTCGCCCAGCCAATTAGAGTAACGTGCGATTGACCATTCGGCTCTCTGTGGGGGAGGATAAAGTGACTTAGCCTGGTGCCTTCCCTCTCTGTAACACCTGAACCTCAAGCTTTGGGCAGGGTATTTCCATATGTAGTGTCAACGTGCAGAATCAGGGTTTCGTCTCCAATCACCATTAAAGCCCTTGTTTGAGAGGAACTACTTTTAGCAGAATCACATCGTTATTATAACTAATTAGTTAATGTCCTTTGAAATAAATCAGGGAAAGGGTTCAGGGATATGAGACCCAGAGGAGGAGGGCAGATGGTGGGGGGCGTGCCTGGTGAGGTGACTTCAGCTCAGCGGGAGCCCTGGAGAATAAGAAGTGGAGCAGGGTGCTGTATGGGATCAGGTCTCCCACTGCAGGGCTGCTGGCGATCAGCTCACTGGTCTGAAACAGCAGGGGCCTGCAAGGCGAGCGCACGCACATACACATGCATTCACAGTGGGGAATAATACAAATTTTTTTTTTTGATTAATTAATTAATTATATTGTTTCATCTTGTACTGGGCCTTAAAATCCTCAATCTATATGTATATTTGTTGCCTCATTCAGAAGTACAAGTACAAGTGAACTTTTGCTTATCCCTCCTTATCTGAATACCAGTCCACACACAGATGTTTGGTAAAAAAGTAATCAATCACCTGGGACTGGATCGACATTTTAATTCACAATTGACTTCCATTGTTTCTCAATAAAATACTTTACCGTGTCTACCGTCTCTACTGGTAGTTCTCAAGTTGCGACTGTTCGCACAGTCAAATTGTTGTAAATATATGAATGTGTTGGATAATAAATTGAAACACACCATTTCATTCTACAACAAACTGGAATACCAAAGATATTACCAGTGGATACAGAGATGGTCTTTGAAGACACGGTAGAAGGATGTTTTTGAGAAACATTAGTGTGAATGGTGGCTGATCGAGTGGGTAATTCATGGCCAACGTCTGCAGGGTGACTTAATATTGAGGTAACGACCTTACCTGCACAAAATATATATATGCATGAAAGGTTGTGGGGCTGTAAGGGGAGGGGTAGAGAGCAGTGTGAGCATTGGAGCTCTGTAGGGGGAGGAGTAGGGGAGTGCGAGCCACTCAGGGAGGGGGCATGCACAGTCGGCGTTTGACATTTTTTGTAATGCTGGTTTCAACCACAAGGGGAACGCAGAACACACACACACACACACAAGAGCGTAATTTCAATGACATATTTTCATGTGCTGCATACCTGAAGGAGCGCAGCATGCGGTAGGGCTTCCCTAGGTCTGACACTCTTCTACACAGAGGAGCCACAGCCAGTTCCATCTGGACGCACGCACACACACACACACACACACACACACACACACACAGACGCACGAGCATTATCAGCAATGAGGCGAAGAATTGATCTAAAAAGGGACTGATAACTGGCCCAGAGCATCACAGGGGAGCTGTAGCCAGGGACCAGGCTGCCTCTAATCATCTCTTTAACATTCTGGACCAGGCCTGAAAGGCAACCAGACAGCCAGAAACAGTCGGAGCAAATTGGGGGTTGATTTGTCCTTGAAGTGAAAGAAAAGCACCTCTCTCGCCATGTTAACTCCTTTTGTGTGTGTGTGTGTGTGTTTTACGAGAGCTCAAACACTCATAATAAATATATATATATATATATAATATTATAAATATAATAAACCACACAATATCTAGGATAGATATATATCCTTAAGAAATGGTGAAAGAAAGCAACTGACAAGTAATCTGTAAATTAAAGTAAAGCTGTAAATGAAACATATTTCAAGATAAGACAGGCATGTATACATTGCGGTACACATTTTGTTTCAAAGATGCAGTAAACACTAGCTTTCATCCATTTTTCTTCCATTTTCTTGCCCGTTCGGAACACATCTGATGGCTAGAAGAGATCAGAAACTGGAGGTTCAGGTCTAACACGTCCGGAGTCACCCTGTAACAATGGACCCTGTAACAAGTGTAGTGTGTACCTGCGCAAAGTCGGCGGCCAGCCGCATCTTGCCCCCCTCCCCCAGCGGCCGCAGCAGGCTGGCGTGGTGGAGAAAGAGCTCGATGGCCCGCCGCGCGATGGCCTCGGTGTTCTCGTAGATGAAGTCCGCGCACTGGAAGTGTCGGAAGTAGTCGGCCATCACCCTGGAGATGAAGCCCTGCAGCTCCTTCATGTAGAGGGAGCAGGGCACGTCCGGCTTGTCGGAGCTGGACAGCGGCCTGCGGGACCCACAGGACAGCAGGGGCAAGCTGATAACCTTATCCGTTCCAACACGCCGATATACCACTGGCGAACCGACGCCGTTGTGACAAGGACGCCAGCGACTGTGGCAGCTATAGGATAAGCCTCATCATCAGATTAAGCTAACCCTCCTGTTATGTTGAAATGCTATTTAACTTGACTCTTCATCTTATCCTCTAGATAGGGGTAATACACATGTACAAAATCTAAAATATATAAAAAAGGAACAAAATTTACACACTTACACTGTACATATATGATGTTCTGGGTCTGACCCGATGTTCGGGGTCTGACCCGGTAGCTAAAGCTAAAGTGAATAGGGATTGGTTGTGGTGCTCTCTCTCTCCTTACTCTAATTCATCTCTCTCCCTCATAGTTGCACACACACTCATACACAGGCATGTTGTACAAATACACAGTTTTTATCATATTGCAAGGAACGCACACAGTTTCCCGCGGGAACTAAACTCTTTTGGCTGTCGGTGGAGACACAATGTGACTACATCGCATGAAACCTCTCTCCCTCCCTCTCTCTCTCTCATCCACACATAGACACAACACCTTTTTAAACAAAAAACAACATTGTGTCTGAAGTATGAGGTTTCCTGAGAGAACTGTGGAGCCCATATTTGCGGGAACTCCATCTCTTCCTGTTGGGGAGGGGCAAAACTGATAAAAAGGGTCTCACACAACCTTCACTCTGCATGACTGTATGTACTCTTGAAACACAAAACAAAACATTTTCAGTCAGAGAGGTGCTAGAAAGCCTCTTTGACAATGAGAGCGAAGAAGATGTGTCTGAGCCCGAGGACGACGTAGATGTGAACTCATGAGGAGGTCTCCTCAGATGACAGCATTTGAATTGTTCATCCCAAGAGCAAAAGAAAACATAAAACTAGATAAATATACATTTGATGGTTTTGATAAGACCATTTAGCAGACGCTTATATCCAAAGCGACTTACAATGACAAGTATTACATGGAGCAGGTAGGGGTTAGGCATCTAGCTCAAGGATACTTACAGATAGGCCAACTACGGGGCTCGAACCCATGACCTTCCGGGTGGGAGTCGAACAGCCTGACCACTAGGCTATCCTGCCTTTGAAATAAACTAAGGCATATTTGACCCGGAACATAAATTAAGCAAAGAAAAATATAACATTGTGCCTTATAGCATAAATTGTTTGAAACAGGTGTGTTTTATAATGAAAACGAGATATACAGAGATATATATAGATATACCGTAAGACAAATGGGGTATATATAGAATAAAGAAAATTTAAGTTATTATTATCATAGTTGTGTGATTTGATGGCTATTAAGGTCAAATGCATTTTTGGGGGAGTATTGATGTGTTTTTAGGTGAGCACTGGATCAATTTGACCGGGAACATAAAGCGTGTATAGCGTTAACGAACATAACACGAGGGTTGAGTACCAAACTTTAACTAACTCCAATTTAAACTAAAGGGACACTCCTCGACTTGTGTCAAACCCTTGCGGTTGAAGCGTCACAAAAACGTTGCTTTGGTTACCCTCTACCCCTCCCCCGCCAGCCACCCACAAATTGGAGGCCATTTGCGTATTAAACATAAGGGAGGACCTGTTGGGGCTCTGGGGACTCCATAACACCATGGAGGAGAGTTACCTTCAGGTAACAATACTGCATAGAGTTCTGTTGCGAGGGGCAACTGACCCAGAGAAGTCCTCCTGGTGCAAGGTTATGATGATGGCTTCAATGGAGTCGCTGACAGACTGCAGGAGAGGCTGCACCGCCGTGGTCATGAGCACCTGGACTTCCTAATGGGTGGGGGGGGTGGGAGAAAGAGAGAGAGAGAGAGAGAGAGCTTCTATGATTCTTTGTCGAC
>JAOEHI010051186.1:0-19226 GCA_025447815.1 Percopsis transmontana | reverse complement strand
AAGGGAAGTTTGGGGTCCTCTGCTGGAGCTGCTGCCCCCGCGACCCGATTCCGGATAAGCGGACGACGATGAGACGATGAGATGAGACATTGAACAATAAGGTTGTCATTGAGCCATTGGGCTCTAGTTTCCAGACGGCACAAGGGCAGCAGTAGGGCTAACGCATGCCCAGTTTATAGACTTTCGCTGTCCATTATGAAATAGGCAGTTCGCCATGACAGAGAGTGCGCTGCTTTTTTGATTATTGCCGGATGTCCCGAAATTAGAAAAAAAAGGTATTGGCCACACGTTAGATCCACTGGTGCCGTGCGCTTGCATCTTAGCTGAAAACTAGGGTCCAATATGTTCTTCTGTTAATTAGGAAACACAGTGAACCCATTACTTTGAGCCTCTCCTTATAAATATTAATGGAAGTTAGTAGCAATATGTCACAATGGTTAGCATGACCGTCATTGTCATTGCTCTAATATTACACTGATGACTTGCATAGCACATTAGATACACTGTGATGAATGTGTCATGATAAGCAACAGCAACTAGCAGCCAGGTTTTGGGTTAGACAGATGTCAGGCATGCTGGGGAATTGAGTCATTAATTAAGTCAAGTCACTAATTATGTTATTAGTATAAACAATTCTAATCTCAATCTGAAAGACTAATAGCTTTGTGAAAAAAGTAAATGATATGTAAATATAAATCATATGCAGACCTTTGGATTTCTAAATAAATGAAAACGCTATGCTAGGCAAAAGATTTCACCGTGCGCTCTTTCCATTCCACTTTCCATTCCACGTGGTACTCTTACTGAACGACGCAGTCTAATCATCATAGAGGACATCATTTGAGCCTGAGATTCCCAACTTTCCATTGTGTGTGTCCAGTATCGTCGTATTGGATTTCTGTTATGATTTATATATTTGAACACAATCACAATCATACACTTGTGCCATAATGTCCACTCTCTCACAAACACCTGTAGAAATGCTGTCCTGTGGAAATGCTGCCTGCTGGGCTCAACTATCAAAATCCAGAGATTAAAATACAGTGTGTGTGCACTGTGACAGTTTTAGGTCGAAAACCTTGGTGGGGCAGCTGCCACTTTGATACTTTAATAGTAAAGGACAAGAATTCTACAATACGGCTGGATAGTCTGAATAATACAATCTCATGGTACTGTATCAGCATTCTTCACAAAGTTTTCCCTCAAAAGCACAGATAATGCAATTTCAGTCAGACCACTCTCGTCTTGTGGTACAGAAGCAATTTATTAGGACATTAGGACAAGTATGCTATTAACAGTTTATCTTTGGCGGAATTGCCATTTCGGGGGGCTTCTACTCATCATACTAATAAGTATGGATGTATCGAAACAGCAGCTTTATTCCCCCGAATAGGCCAGCAGCAGACAGAAGTTTTAACAGCAATAACATGATGGTAAGCATGTATGAACATATGCAATCATGATAACATAAATACAGTAATATGCATAATACCCGTAATAGGGTCAAGCAATATCTGAAAACAACACTTAATAATCACGTTTAGTGAAAATTAAAGACGTGTACAACAATTGAAAGACAAATTATAGGTAGAGCTGGGGAGGTGGCAGTTTTCTGAAGCAAACTTAGCAAGCAAAATAGTAATGGAGGGGGAACTTTTTAAAAGAACCTCCTTCATTCAACGGGCCAATGAGGTTGGGGTAGGTTTGTCAGCTGGGTGTTGGTGAGTCAGCTGACAGACAGCTGATTGACAGCAGTGGGCAGACTACCGTGGCCTGCCAGAACTAACGCTGCGTAAAACGCTATGTAAAAAAAATATCCCACTGGTATTAACAGCACAACTTCTCACATAATACAAAGACTTACATAACGGAATGTGTATCCTTGTGTGTGTGTGTGTGTGTGTGTGCACACACACACACTGTACAAGTGAGAGAGAGAAAGACGTTACATCCCCACAAAGTGAAAGCCACAGGTGCCTTTCAATTAATTGAGGGCTGCAACAACTTATACTTGAAATAGTGTTGGCAACAGATTTCTTTAGGTTTATTTAGACCTATGTCATCACATTGAGTGGAGCAGGAGCAGGGAGGTAGCGTATCATCCATGAAAGCACTTTAAAGTCCAGTAAGAAGGCTCCAACAGTTGGCCATAAAATGTAATTTCCTAGTAGCTTGTTATATTTTCTCATTTCACGCCCGAGAGGGCTACATTTACCTTCCATGTAGTCTGTGTTCTCATGCAATGTGTCCTGCATTCAGAGGGTCTTGACGCACCACATCTCTGCAGTTCAATATGCCAAATACACTGTACTTCTTTGTTACCACACACATCTTTTAAGAAGCAACAACAGACAACTGAAAATATGGTCATTCACAGATGATTAAGAAAGATGTTATTGATAATTTAACATAAAAATAAATATCAAATTAAATTAATACAATCTATAGATTTAGTCAGATAAGCAGATACAGATACAGTAAAGATATACACACACACACACACACACACACACACACACACACTGCCAGTCCATGTGGCAGATCACCAGAAAGAATTCCCCGTGCTGATGCCGCTACACTGACAGGTTAACTGTGAAGCAGATGGTCACATACACACACACACACACACACACACACACACACACACACACACACATACATATGCATACACATAGTATAATTTTTCCCTTCAGTGCTCTCTCACATCTCACACATCAGAAGTCAAGTTAAATTAAAAATTAAAACAAACAAACAAACAAACAAACAGGCTATTCAGCCCTATGTGTTCAGCGCTGTGCAACAAAAACAAGACTCCAATAAATGTTCATGTCAGCCTAACACTGACAGAAAGACAACGTGTGTAATGAGACACATAATTTACAGCCTCCTGGGCGCAAGAATAAATAGATGCTGTTTATCTTTTTCATAAGAACTGCATGATCTCACACTGTCAGGATTAGGGCTTCACTTATACTGGGAACGTTTCTAAGATTAACTATAAACTTTTTTTGCACAACTTCCACAGTGTATGAATATATCTCTGTCACTATTTCTCCCCATCTCTCCTAGCTGCTAGCAGAGAGCTTCACGTGTGGTGGTTTTGTTGTCCATGCATTATTCATCTCAATCTGCTGAAGGTCAGACTCCACAGGTCTCTAAATGTTTAGACAGACTACAGGTGGAGGCAGCATGGGACATACACATACGGACAGAGAGCTGAAGTCTAAATAATAAATGCCTCGGACTCTCTTGGACACGGAGCACAGAGTAAGGTGGAAACACAAATGACATGTGGCTGAAGAAGATACCTGCGGAACAAAACAACTCGATGTTAATGCATCTGAAAAGGCTAAATCAATGCTAATCAAAAATCACACGTGGGCACCACGGCTGGCAAAGTATGAGTATTACTTTCAAGATAAGGACATACTTACTATGTATACACAGCAGTGGTGTAAGTTAATTACAAAAGGCCCCAGTTCACGCTATTATGACGCAATTATTTTCTCTTAAAATAGCACTTGTACTAACCTATTTAAATGGTATTTGACAAGCCTTGCGTTGAGCAAAATCCTCGACAATGTCAAGGTCTGTGGGTTGGTGACTGTTTCTAAAAAAGCCAAAGGTATTTAATTTATGGAGCTTTGCTACCTTCTTCTGTTCTTTTCTCTCTTGTCTTTTCTGATTGCTGCTTTTGTTTGAAAGGCATGCCTTGCTAGGCTTACAGATGTGCTCAGCTTGTCAGATTTTGCGCCTAAAGCGCCTCATCTTGTCACATGATCATATAAAAACTTGACATTAGACAACAACATACATTGACAAAAAAACAAAGAAAATAAGAAATTATTAATTTCATTGAATAGTGTTTTTTATAGTTTATGAAGAATAAGCATATACTTTTGTTATAGATTGCTAATGACTGTTTTACAAAAAAAAAAAAAAAAGAATATCATGACGAAGATAGGTTTTTAATTTAACGTGAGTTCTCCTTTAAAGACAGGCGGATTTCTGAAGTGGCAATCAGAATTTCCGAAGTGGCAACCCGTTCTCCGTCCAAAACATTGTTGGAGGGCCCGCTCTCTCTACGGGCCCCTCCACCCCATTTTCCCCAGTGCAACCGTACTGTCTGCACGGTCTATATTTATGCCAGTGATATAAAATAATATACAGAGAGTTTTGTTCATGTGTTCAAGTTCCACTATTCCACATACACACTTAATTCTGTAAACATCAAAACATTCATAGCTCTCTCTCTTCTCCAGCCTAACAACAAGCCCTCCTGACATCCCTTCCCTCCCTCTGGAGTGAAAAAAGCATCACTTCTACACGGAAGCCTGTCCAGCCAGTGGGCAAGTATGATCTTAAGATGTTTAATGAAACATAGTAGTAATGTGACCTCAAAGTCTGTATGTCTGGATATGAATCAAATCACAGACAAAATCAAATGAGTTCTGCATTGGTCCTTCATGGATTAAAAAAAAAAGTTTACAATATTCATCACACACAAACTTGTTTATGATGAATATCATAGAAGAACAGAACCAAAATCTCTGCTCTCCAAGCCCAAACAACTACTAGCTCTCATTAGTCAAGGACAAGCTAGCAGAAAGTGGATATTTCTTGCTCAGTAGATTAAAATATACATGAAGCAGTGTGTGAAGCAGGGAGGAGGGGAGGAAAGGTTGAGGATACAGGGTGTGACAGAATGATTAGAATAATATTTAAGGTGTCAGATGTGGTGCTGCAGGGTGATTTAATATCATCACCTCACACACTGTACTAAACAGACTGGATTTATAAACCTAATATAGTTTACGTGAATACTGAAACGGCATCTAAGGTTGGGTCAGTTATGCCAGATAGAATGATGAAAGAGACTGGGTTATAGGGTAATTTTTTTGCTTCAATTTAAAAGTCTTTATTATACCTTGCCACACTCACTCATCGCAAAAGTGTGACTAATTGTTTGAAATGAGTGAGCAAATATAGTATCTTTATTAAACTATCCTAGGGTGAACTCCTCCAGAAGCATTGGCAAGCAAAAGGTCGATAAATACGTAAATTAAATAATTAAGCAACCAAATTCTAACAGTTTAAAACTATTCTAAATGTAAATGTTTGACATTTCATAAATGTCTTCTTTTCTGCAGGATAGGAGTCCTATGGTTTGTTGTCTGGAAAAATGCTCGTTTGAAATGCGATACATTATTTATTGAGTTTCTACTCAATGTGAAGCAGACCAGTAATGGTCAGTCGACTCTGCTTTGTCTGGAACTGTTATTCATTCAACTCAGATTATTCCTGCACAGAGAAGTAAGCATGAGCGCGTTTCTATGCGAACTGTACAAAATACAGCTGTGAGCGCACTCGCGTCTGTGTGTGTGATAGTGACACAGAGGTTTTATTGGTGACCACAAGGTAGTCCCCAAGCCATGCACTCAACATAATTACTTTGGTAAATATCCAACTAAAGAGATTAATAAATCTACGGTGAGCAGCCCCAGGTAAGCTACCCTGGGAAAACAGGAATCATTAGGGTGTAGCTGAGACGAGCCTGCAGCTTAGATGACTAAAAATACATCATGGCTTATAGCATCTTATCATCAACATTACAAACCAGAAAGTTTACAAATGGTGTTGCCTTCAGAGCATAAAACATTTTTTTCAAATGAATTTAGCCCCAATACACTGAACATTATGCAGAAAGAAACTCATCTTTTAGTCATTTGGCAGCAAAAAAAGTGTCTATTGTCTGTGTGATCCAGTGATATTAACAACAAAATAAATATGTTAATGTATAAAGGCTGTAACAAACCTAATAATAAACCTTGAAATAAACTGAATTGTGTACTTAATTATCATTGAATCATTACACAGTATATATAGTATTACATGTACAGGTATACAGGGTAATACATTGTAGTTTAAAGCGTTTGCCTATTACTTGTCTGTATGTGTATTGATGAACAAAGTCATAGCTAACCATCAACATTATTTTGCATACCATTCTTCTCTACCATGTTTTCCCTGGGTCAGCAATATGGGGCAAAGATGGTGTTATTTACTGCCCAGTCCTCTCAGAAAAGAAACTATTCAGCCAGCACTGTACATCTCTTGTCTGGTTTCATTGATCTAAAAGGTTTTAGGTTGCATTTCTGCCAAACCGCCCCACTAAGCTCTGTTGGGAGTTCACTGTCCAGTGGTCTGATCAGCATTGTGTGGTTGATTCAATTTGTGGAGGATAAAAAGTGTACAGAGACAGTGTACACTCTGGTGACTCAAAAAATTGGGGAGGAGAGGAAGAAAATCAACCCCTGGCGTCATATTATAGTAGTAGTAGTAGTAGGTTACTTATCTCTACTTTCTTATGTTCAAGTTATGTTATGTTCCAACTAGCAACCTAATGCAAACTTACTAAGGTAATGATACTCGCAGACGTCTGAAGACCTGTCTTTGCTCTTCAATGTCACAAACCTGACTCAACACCGTGGCTGTTTGTCATGTTCACAGAGAGAGAGAACAGAAAACTTGGACAAGAAGAAACAGTGTCAAGAATTTGTTAAAAGTTACTCATCGGCGCATCAAATTTACATTCTCTGCTGAACGGTTTCCACAAAAAATATATACTATATCTAACTTTTCTAAAAACTTTGCTCATTCAATTTGCTCATTTGATTTTAATCAACCTCGAACAGGGTCCGTCTAATCCAGCACAGATGATAATTGGAAATGAAAATTGCGCCAACATGGTGTCAATACTGTACTCTGGTTGTTGATTGGTAAGGGAGGACGTCCTTCCTTGGCACGTAATTTTACGTGTTTTGGCCAAAAAATGAAGTATAATAAATTGATATAAGAGATCCCACCCTGAGGAGGACAGCAGGACTCTGTCCTTCTCTGCCCCCGGGGTAGCCCCCCAGCACCACTTCACAGTACACAGACTGCACTGCACTTTCCCCTCTTGCCTGCCCTGCAGGTGTCACTGTTGATTGAGCGTAGCATTAGTTCAGGCAGGCCATGGTAGTCTGCCCACTACTGTCAGTCAGCGGTCTGTCAGCTGACTCACCAACACCCAGCTGACTCACCTACACCAAGGACGTGTAGGTGAGGAAGAAGAAGGTTATTTTAAATAGTTTCCCCTCCATTGCTATATTGCTTTCTAAGTTCGCTTTTGAAACCTGCCACCTCCCCAGCTCCACCTATTCTTTGTCTTTCAATTGTTGTACACGTCTTTCATTTTCACTAAACAGGAATATTAAGTGGTGTTTTCAGATATTGCTTGACCCTATTACGGGTATTATGTGTATGCATATTACTGTATTAATGTTATCATGATTGCATATGTTCATACATGCTTACCATCATGTTATTGCTGTTAAAACTTCTGTCAGTTCCACCTATATTTTGTCTTTCAATTGTTTAAATTGTTGTTTATGTCATTCTTTTCATAATAGCATTTTCACTAACGTGGATATTAATAATATGTTTTCAGATATTGCTTAACCCTATTACAGGTATGACATGTATGCATATTTTAAGTTTAAGTTAAGCATGATTGCATATGTTCATAAAGGTTTACCATCATGTTATTGTTTCATGTTATTTCATGTCTGCTGCGGGCTTATTCGGGGGATTAAAAGCCGCTGTTTTAAATTATTAAAATTATAAATTATTAAATAGCATACTTCTATGTGTCCTAATAAATTGCTTTTGTACCATAAGACGAGAGTGGTCTGACTGAAAAGCATTCAATCAGAATTTCAATAATTTTTTCCAAAGAAGAGAGAATTTGGTAATGGTTTATTTCAACCAAATATTTTATTTTTATATTTTGATCTCTCTGTTGCCTTTCAAAGATAGAGGAGGAGCCACCTCAACTGCCTCTATATAGACCAGCCTCTTCTGACAGCAGTATAAACTATTGTCTACTGGAATGACATTAGCTTGGTTAAACCATCCTGATTTTGCAAGCTCCGCCTCTTTGATTAGCTTTGCTTTGCATACCACTCTGGGAACTCCCATTTCAAAACCACTGGCATTCCAGCGTCCAGGGTAGCTCAGTTGGTGCTAACATCAATTAAGTTCCTGTGTTCGAAAAATCATCCCCACGTGGGTCTTGTTCTGATAGTTTAAAGGTGGCCCAATCACCTGCTGATAATTTGATTGACACCTATTGGCACTGCCTCTATTAAAAACAAATTTAAATGGAGAACTTCCAGAGTGACATGCTGAGTGGAGCTTGCAACATCTTTGCAAGCTTTCTTAATGGATGGCAGTGTAAGGACTTCCCTTGCTCTGATAATAACTAGAAAACTGCTAAAATGTCAGCCCCAGCTGTGTTCTGGCATCCAGCTGAGCTCAGGCAGAACGCTGAGCGAGAAATTCAGTTTCAAGGTATTCAACTGTTGGGTTGACTGTGACCCTGACAAAAGAACTGTGCGTTAGGATATATCCAAAAGAGACATAAACTGCACAATCAAACAATGCTTGATTGGCATAATCAATCATTTGTAATCATGATGCACTTTGTTCTGTGTCTTTACAACTTCTTATGTCAGATGTTTGAACTGTATTGATCCAAAAATAAATTCAATTTTTGATCATATCATCATCTACTCTCTTATCTAATTATCTTTTAAACATGGGAAGTCTAGCAGAACAAAGCTCTGTTCAACTGAGAGTCCTGACAGTGTTCACTGAAATTTAGAAAATGGAAATGTTTTCTTCTAGAAGCAGGAGTTTCATCATCAACAGCCAAGCAGTCTTGTCATTGGGAACATAAATTTTAAGCTGGTGTAGGTAGGATTTGAGAGTTGCAACGAGAGCTAGCTAAAAAAGAACGAAAGAGAGTAACAGTTTGAAAATCAACAATCCAAAATCCCACCCCCTCCTCCTCTGCTCCCTCCCTCTGGAGCCCATTGGTCAGTCATTCCGAAGCGCCATTAAGCTGTGTGTGCATTCATGTGATTGATAGGCAAGGTAGATTCGCCGGACCAATAAGATAAAAGAGGACCTAATTGGTCAGAATTCTTCGGACGGTGTCAAAAATCTAAATCAACTTGTTTAGAGGCAGGGGCTATCAACCAGAGCAGATATCACAGAGCATTTCACTCACTGATAGCTGACAGATGTTTATGGGATTTCTAAGAAATTACACTAAATGTATAGCTCTAAAATCATACCTACAGCAGACAATATGCACCAATATGGCTGAATCATGACTTCTACTTTTGCAGAAGTTGTTATTAATCCACTGTATTTTCACCATGTTCCCTGACTTTGCACTTCTCTTGTTGTTGAAAAAAATGTGTGTGAGATAGCTTTACAGTAACACTCGTATTGTCCCTGAGGTCAATTTATAGTCAATACGATCCAGTGACCAAGATATTGAGCACTGTCTGTTTGGCTGTAATCCAGCCAGTTCTATATTTGGAGACTCTTAATGACATTGAGACACCCGAGAGCTACCAACACTCAGAACTTCAGATAGAAATGTTTGCTTCTGTAACGGGCGGGAGAGACAAGTCAGCCGAGAAGTGGGTGTTTCCAACTAGCTGTGCTCGTACTTTTAATATTTCCAAAAAACAACAAAGAGTGCGAAACACAGAATACCTCAGACAACGTTACCTCTGTATAACAAAACAGAAACAATGACCGACCTAGTGCTGCCGGTGAAACTTAAATAGTCCCCAAACAGAAAATTAACAATACGTAACATCTGTGGGGAGTTATCCCCCACAGGTGCGCAGCCAAAAGGGAAGGCACAACGGATCGTAACAGCTTCTAATGCAAACAGCCAAGATATGGTGTGTTGAACTGCAAGGTCTCTAAACCTACCTTGACTCCAAGCATGGATGTCACATAGATGTTAATCCAGAGGGTTATATAACAATAATCAACAGTACAAATAACTAACTAATTCCTGTGTGCCAATATAGACTGGCATCACAAAACTGCTACAGATCACAAAATGTAGCGGGAGAAGGTTAGGTGTCTGTCAGATTTAGCTTTGTCCATTAAATAAAATCTTCATGCATTTTTTATTTAAAAAAAATCATCTGCAGTTTTTACAGCCTGGGATTGCATTAATTAAAACACTAATGTTAACGTATTAACACCTCAAGCAAAGACCTGCCCGTCTGTCTTTATTTCCTTGTTTCCTACTGTACTAGTACCGGGCATGTGTTTAGAATATGAGTATGAACTCTACTATGTGAGGGATTTCAGGCAGCCTGACTTGTTGCAAACATTGCTAAAACAATTGACATCAATAAAATCATCAAAAATACTACATTATGCTACTGCTACACAGTAGCATAATGTTGGTTGTGTATGTGTGTGCATGTGTGTATGTGTGTGCCTGAGGTTATTTTAATTAAAAGTGTAGGCCTTTTAACCTATATTAATTTTAAAACCATGCTTTGCACAGCAATTTGTATTCATCTATCAGCTAAAAACATTCACAGCACCATAGTAAACAACAATAAACACCAGACCTTACGGCATTTGGAGCAAGCACATAATTACATTCACACAAAAAAAACAAATGTACTTTTTGATTGTCTAATTCTTTAGAATGCCTAAAGGCTCTCTCACAACTAAACAAGGACACAGTGGTCAAATCATTCCATTAGTGCTCTGGGACTCCATGAAACCATCAGTGGAGCAATGCTGGCAGCCCTGATGGACAAACATATTGAGCGTTCTCTGGTGCAAAACAAATTACATACATAATAAGATGAAGGGGACGACCATATTTAGAATTTCTCTTTTATGCGTATTCTGTATTTTTTCTACACAAGTTGTATCTGTGTTTTTCTTGTAGAATATTGACCTAGATCTCAAAACATATCTTAGTTCTGCGGCATTGAGGAACCAATCGGGGCTCTTTACAGTCGTGATGGCAGAATGTAGTTTTCAGTAGAACATACTAATAGCTTTCATCTGACACTCCCTTACTCTTAGCTTCAGTAAGGCTAGAGTATTAGAAAAGATCTGCTGAACACTGCCAGGACAGTTGTCTATGGAGACAGACCACGTTCAGAGGGAGAAGGAAAGACACTTAATTTCTTCCAGAAGCAGAGAAGGTGGAGGCAGAACAGAAACGAGGACTCAGGAAATGTGTTTCAAGCTCCAGAAAAAGACAAGAGTACATGGGAAGACAAGTCCTAGATGTGGTCTTATTGTATTGTCAAAGAAGAGAACGCTCTGTTTAACGTCTGTATATATTCTAAGATGACTCATTAAGAGGGGATTCTTGGAAGCTAAAGGATGTCAGAGTCACTGAAGCTCAACTTGTACAGCACTTTATCTGTTCAGAGCTACAGCCAGTGGACAGGGATACTTGTCGCCTTCACTGCTGGTGTAAAACCTAAAACATGGGATTTTAAATATCACTTCTCTTTCCTCTGTAGTGGAAATGTATGCTGACCTCTGAGACACATGCAGGCAGCTTGACTGTCCTCCTATGGGGCCTGTGCATGTAGAGCTCTTTGTTGCATATCTCACAGTCCAGAAGATGCTGTAAAATATGTAACAGGCAGAGGAGTAACACAGGGCTAAAGGTCATTTGAAATCTAAATAAGATTGACAGCCAGGTTAACCTGGGAGGAGGTTTCAATGGGTTTTCCTCCAAAAGCAAGAGTTAAACTGGAAATGTGTCCTGTTCAATTTCTCAGACCAGGGTTGAACAACTGGTAAGGGATTCTAACTGTCAACCCTTAAGCCCCAAAGCTGCATTATAATGCACAGTATTATACAATGTTGAATGTGGAATGTTAGAACTCATATCAGTGGGGGAAAACAGAAGATTTCATATAGACAAAATGTGCACAAATGCTCTTGTGCACAGAAATTTGGCTGATGAGGATGATACTTAAGACTTAAAACTATCAGATCTATGCTAATAAAATGATGTACACCTGTGTATTAATTCATTTATTCCTCTTTTACAATGCTTACAATAGTAGATGTGACAGTCAATAAACAACTTCATATTTTGCACTAGACCTTTATCTATTTGCTACACGGGGCAGTCAAGCTGTCACTGTTTAGGTCGAAGAGAAAGACAGCATTAATAGAAATGCCCCCACCCACCCCTTTTTATTCTCATTTTTTCATCTTGCATCTTGGTCTCACCTCTTATCCCCAGTTCTCTCTTTCTCCACACACACACACACACACACACACACACACACACACACACACACACACACACACACACACACACGTATTAGGGCTGTATCAGAGTGAATGTAGCAGTCCTGGGCAGGCTGGCTGTTCAAGTAATGTGCTCCTGTGGGAGACAATAGGAGAAAATTGATTCCACCCAGGACAGACTAGCTGTTTTAGTAGAGCCACTGTCTGGACTGTCGTAAAGTTTAGGAGGAATGTCTTTTAAATTAATGTGGTGGAATTTACTAACAGCTGGATGCAAATGTCAAATATAAAGCCTGTTTAAATGTTATTGAAGTTCAAACCAACCAAGATTGGTTTTAACCCGAGACATCCTCCAGCTCCACAGCTGACAGATACAGTATACTGTACCATGAGCCTCCAAGGCTGATCTCAGTTTACCTCTTCCCCATGTCGGAGAGCTCTTCAATGTTGAATTGTAATTCCCCTTAAAGGCTGTCCAAATGGAGAAAGCCTTCAAGGTAACCAGCAGTGTTGGTGAGCAGTGCTGAGCTTCTCTGTTGCTCATACAGTATGAATGAGTCTGCTTTTTAGACGGTTATTAGCAACACCTATCAGGTTTATACAAAGGACAAGTCAAGCTGCTAGATAATGTCGATGCGGATGTTCTTGCCGACTGGATTCTGAGTTCTGTTGCAAAGTCCAGCTACCAAGGCCACATACATAGATACATATACAAGGACATTACATACCGCGCAGCTCTGAATGATGGGGAGCTATAGACTTTATGAATGTATGACTACCAGGGAAAAGTGATGGCTTTATCAACAGAGCACGGCTATCTTGAACAATATCATTCCTTAAGAACCTATCATTCCTTTAGTGAAAGTGGCCCTCCGCTAAAATACAGTGAAGAATTCTGGCAGTTTACATTAAGGTAAGACCTTATTTTAGGGATCTCCCCCTACCTACTAAATCTCAGTTTAACCCAGGTTAATGGAAGATTTTTTTAAATAAATGATGATGTAGCAGGGACACAAGTCACATGTCACTCTATCCCGAGAACAACAAATATGGCAGTGTCCATATGGTGTGTGAACAGAAGACAAAAGGAGGATCTTCTCTGTCCCAAGAATGTACAAATGTACAGTAAAAAACTGTGGTCTGTTCTGAGAAGTGACTGGTTCATAACAAGGAATTGTTGGAAGCAGATTGGTTTGCTGCTTTTTATTGCATGTGTTCTCGCCTACAGGCTACTCCAGAACATTTCAGATTTAGTTTTTTATAACAAAAAGTATTTTTTACATGTGATTATGTGATTATACACCATTCATGTTTGGCTGACAACCTTTTGATTACAGTACTTCATGTTGTTCTGCACTCCTCAGAATATTTGCATAAAAGGTATTTGATGGAAGCACCCATCAATTCACATTTCCGAAACATTTGGGTGGAAGTCTACTTACAAGCTAAGAAGGTAGTGAGATCATTAAGTTCCTACTGTTTTAACCATGATGAGCTCTTTAGTTTATTAGAGTAGACATGTAGAGTAGACATGTTAGAGTAAAATTTGTGGGGGGCATTTTCAAAGACACTTTGTTGTTTGAAGGAGTCTGTGGCAGCTCCTCTGATCCTGAAGCCATTCATATTTAGAAAGGAACAAGTAAATAGGACAAAAATATTATGTAACTGTTAGAGTAACACCCAGTATGGCTGGTTCCTGATAAAGAGATGGCCTGTTGACTCAAACACTATGGTTTAATTATTCCCCAAAGCATTGTGTTTATTGAATACATCTATTTATGGTAGGCAATTTGCTGTTGCTGTACATGGTGCACAAACTCACAGACCTTTTCTCCACTATCTCAGCCTAAGAATATTATATTTTAATCAATTTTGTAAATGAACAACCATGTGAAGTAATCAGATGTAAAATAGCCTCTTTATTGTATCTTAGCATAATACTCCCTTATTGTGGTCATTACCTGGGTCAGAACCACAGTTAAACATAGGCCACAGCGCTGCACAATATTGGAAAAAACTGACAATGCCATTTTTTTTCCCTGCGATATATATTGCGACATGAAAAGAAATACAGGAATTTTCCCCAGATAGACTTTAATAACTATATTGGAAAGAATTAATCATTCAATTACTGGGGTAATATTTTAGGGGAAGGGCATCTGCATAGAAAAAAAAAAATCTGAAAAATTACTTTTTACCCAGATTATTTTTTTGTAGTGCAAACCATCCTTTCTTGAATTTTAATGCTATACAATTGGTCTTAACATTGCACGTCCTGCGATGTCACTATTGCGTATGCGCACATCGCGATGACGATGCTGAAACGATATATCGAGCAGCCCTATAGGGCAACTTTACAAAAGCAACATTAAAAGTAACCCAGGGCTATATATTATTACACAGGGGATGCATTGGGGTGGGACACAGTCCACCAAAGATCAAAGCTGAGCTTTTTTAGGCCCTGCAAGGACTGTACTATTTGTCAATAATCACAGAGCTGAAAGAGGTGCTATAGGGTTCAAATCTATTTAAGTTCCTCTTTGTATACATTATACTACCAGGAAAACGGTTCTGATGGGTTGACCTGAGAGTGAAATGGCAATTAAAAGGATGCAAACAATACATTATTGAGGCTGAACACTATTCTATTGTCCATCCAGTAGAACATGGAATCTGTATATGGAACTTGTGTTTTCTATCAGAAATGAGAGAATAGTGTTTCAAGCTTCACTGCCTCCAATGGACAGAAGGGAAAAGAGAGGCATGGTGGGACATATGGAAGAAATGAGAAGGAGGGGTGAGGTTAAAACCATGCCGGATTCAGTTCCAAATCTGATATAGACCTAAAATGATTTTGTATTTGCTAGATTGTTGTCTTTTTATATAATTTCAGCATATTTTTTAGCTTTTCTGTGAAGGCATGAAATATGCCACCAGCTAACACTACAAAATTTTACTAAAAAGCAAAGATTATTGGTCATACAATAGCCTATGCACTATTCTAACCCAATATGGATTAATCCTCTTTCGAAAGAAAAACAGTTCAGATGAATTAACTTCAGATAAACTGATATGCTGACATATGCTGACACTTTGGTTCTTTTAACCAAGAGATGTCAGCTTATTCCCAAAGACATGTCAAGTCTTGTTTCCTGTTGTTCAGCACTGAAAAGGCCGGTCAAAAAGACAATCGGTTAAAAAGATAGAAGATAAATGAAAAAATAAATAAATAAAATACTGCAGTATAATGATAACACATGGTATGGTTTCATCACACTATCACTTCCTCTGTGTGTGTGCGACTGTATCGCTACAGTACATCATCTGTTTTCAAATCGGGGCTCAATGCAACATACTGCATTAATATGAAGTGCTGCCCAAAGACAACTGTATTAACTAGATATGCTGATTGTTCTTAATCACAACGTATGATCCTGTTTTAGGAATTAGATTTTCAGACAGACATTTTCCCACTTTACCAAACTTCTTCTTGTATTCATTGGATGTCCAAGCCATCTGAATCTGCACCTCAAACCCAGACATTATCACAGTTTAGTTTTCTGGATCAGCAGAGCGCCAACACAAGAGCAACTAACACCACACGAAAGAACATTAAACTTCACCTCTGAGATAATGAGAACACATACCACTCACACACACACACACACACACACACACACACACACAGGCACGTACACACTGTTCCAGTATTTTAGTATTTGGTTGGAATTCAGTTCCTTTCTGCTTTGCTCTATCAACCTAGAAGCTACAAGTCACAATATTCCCTACTGTTAGTCTCTGGAGGAATACAAGAGAAATAGGCTTTAATTTAACTGAATATTCTCTTATCTACAGTTTCTCTTAATTTTGATCAGTGTTGAGGGTTACACGTTATAAAGTAAAGCATCTTTTAAATTAAGCACAATTCTTTCCCGAAAAACTTATTTGCACGTCAGTGAAATTATTTATGTATTCTACTAATTGACACAATACACATATATACATGAACATGCAGCATTTGTTTTATTTGCATAACACGTTACTGTAGTGTTACATGTAACGCTAGTGTAGTAATGTACATGGTTGTAGGATTGGTTTTAACATTGGTGGAGACACATTAGGTGGGTGGGGACACATTAGGCGGGAGGGGCCTGGGGGTCTTCCCCAAAGAAATTTTGAGCAAAACTTAATTTCCTGCATTCTGGTGAATTTTTGTACCTTTTCTGCATCAATTTATGGTGGAAATGTTTATTTATGTTATGGAAAACAAAATTCAGGCACCAGGTGACAATTCAAAATATAATGGAATATAATGCAGTAAGGCTCTCAGGAATTCCATATTGCAAATATTTTCTTCCTATCCACAATTATCATTTGAGATATCCACAACGTTGTACTAGTCAAAATTTATTTTGGCAATGATGATCTGTATAATAAGGATCTGATATTGCCTACAGTTTTCTCCACATTGCACAAAATCTACTGCACCTTAATGTCTAAGCCTGGTTGTCTTTGTAACCTGTTGTTTATTCATTACAGTAGGCAAATGCCTTCATTTCAGCATGTATATTTTGCACCACTGCACCACTGTGACTTGACCTGTGGTAGAGCTTTATTGAATTTCCGTGAACACTTGAGATCTTCTGCTGTGAGGGAGCTCTTCTGTCTACGCATTATACCATTATGTCTGTAGGTTAAATAGCTTTGCATGGCTATTGCTTACTTTATTAAGCCCTGATTATTTTGCTTCTGACCGTGTATTTTACAATTTTGGTATGTATTTTTGAAAGTAACAGAAGTGATGAGTAATTAGTTCTCAGGCAGTAATGTAATCAATTCGAACAAATGAATGAGTAATTAGTAGTGGATTACATTTTCCCCAACACCGATTATGATTTTAAAATGGTTCCACTTTGTTTCTTAAAGTAAAACAAAAGTAAATCGCACTAAAAGAATACTGCTTCAGTTATCTCACAATGTATTGTGCCAATACTGTTCACTGTAACAGGGATGAAGCTCTTCCATGTATTCACATGGCATATATTAATGGCAGTTACCTGTTATTCTGTTCACATCCCACAATAGCTGAAAAGACATGATGAATATTAATTTCACTATTAAATATGATATAAGTATGGCCTACTAATATCAATTTCTTTCTTTTTTAGGGCTATGTTACAAGATTGTATTTGATAAAGAAAATCAAGTTTAAATGGGTCCGTTTCTGCATTCCAATACGGTTTTAGTCTTATGGTACCCAAACAGATCTTCTTTAGTTCTGCCCTGTTCACTATCAGGTTAGCTTTGTATGTGTAGACGTAGGAGGCAAGCAGAACCAGATATAGACCAGATATACGGTATACAGCTCTGCGGCGCTGTAGTTTATATAAACATGATGTGTAAATGAGTTTGTTCCTATCCTGACAAGCCGTATCTTTTCATGGTATGTTTACCAACCTGCTGTGGCAAAACAAGACCATTTGAGAATTAAGGCCCCCCCTAGTTTATAAAATATATATTAATATCTGCATCGATTATGTTCACTTTATAACTTGAAGCCAAAAATTGTGGTTAATTCTGTGTACAATTTGAACATGTTTATTAATGTGTATGTACAGTACAATACGCATTTAACCCACTGGTAGTTCTATGCATCTATGTAATTTACAGAGTAGACACAGTGGTAGTTAGCAGACAGGATTACAGCAGGCCTGTAGATTAATAAATATGAATGTTTTACCTACGCTGATATCTATTTCTGTGTAAATAGGTTATAGATGGTATTTGATTGAGAATGCATTATATATGAGCAATGGCTCTTCCTTCCAGCACCTAGTAATATTGCAATATTGTAGAGACCGAGAGTCACTACATCAGCTTTGGTGGAGCTAGAATAATTAGTCCCATAGAATAATAAGGAATCTATAATGTGTTACCTACATAGATACTGTACTACATGAAATAGCAACATTTAATGGAGGAGACAAAGAAAAACAACAGAAACATAAAATTCATAGATGCAAATGATAGGTCTAAGTAGATATAGATATAGATATAAATAGTTTTCAAGACATCTGTGTATGATGCAATATTTCAATTGCTGAAGAATGCATGTCGAATTAAAATATAAAAGAATACAAACAAATGCACATGTAATTAAATAAACAAAACTGTTCAAAAGACAAGAGGGGAAAGTGCAGTGATGTCTATTCAAGATATGTATTTATTATTATTTTAGCACTTTCATCACAACCGTTAATTATTACAGGCCCACTTATTTATCTTTATCTCATGTATTCTAACCCATGGCACAGGAAGAAAGTGTATGCATGTCTGTGAAGCCAAAGATGATTTTCCACGTGAGTGGAATAAATGTGTGTAATCTATTTAGTTTGCATGTAAATGCCCTCTCGAGCTGCATCTGCTTCGGATCCACAGATTTGGGTGCCAAATGTAAAGTAGTAGTGTCCCAGCATTGCTGATGTTGTAGTACAGTTTCTGTACGTATCCTAGGCATAAAACAGAGCAGAAACACCTACAGCTGTGGAAGACCGTAGTAAATGGCTAAATAGGTTTGTATGAGCCATGATTGAAATGTTAAGTACCCATTTCGACCATCTGTTACAGGGATAGATGAAAAAAACTAAAACAAAATGAACTGGTGAGTTTCCAATGAGCACCTGTTTATAAAAGGAAGCGGAATTTGGCTGCACAAGCTTTTGAAAATGCAGTTATTGTTGAACTGTATACACACACAGACCTTCTTGAAATATGTTATACTATATGTGCACAAATTTGTATGCAATATTATATATTTTATTTTTCTCTTCCTGTATCAAATGTGCTTCATGGAGTATGCTGTGTGTACCTCAAAGTGCACTTAGTAGCATAGTGTGTACTTTGTATTTAAGTACTATAAAGTGCACTATCAATTCAGACACAGCTGCCGTCACTGAGCAAAAGTCATGGTACCTCCTCTAGAATGGTGGAATGGCAGCTATAATGGATGGTAGTGCTCTGGTCCAGTGGGTGGTAGCTATATGAGAGGCCTGGAGCAATGCGGGGGA
>JAOEHI010051185.1:0-19228 GCA_025447815.1 Percopsis transmontana | reverse complement strand
TATAGTACTAAAAGTATAGGTATATATAGTATATACTATACAAGTATAGTATAGGCTAAAGCCCTTTTTTTATAATACAGTTGTATAGCAATGCTGATCAATGAGTTTAGTCTTGAATTCAGTCAACTGATCATATCATATCCTGTGGTTGCCCAGAAAAACAGAGGGACCTTGCCAGGAAGGGATCAGTAAAGAATGGTACTGTGGGAAGTCCTGTCAACCAACAGCCCAAAAAGAATGCCAGGACCAGGTAAAAACTCACCAAGCTTGGTGATTCCCTGCCATGTTTACCAACTTAGCCACATATGTTATACGTATGCATTATTTAGCATTCTAGTTTATGGATCTGTTTTACTGTCCAGTCAATGCAAAATACGTCGACCCAACTAAAATCCAAAAGCCCAAATCCAGCATCCAAATCTCTACCAGCTGCCAGCTTCTAGCAACACCATTAGACTTTATAATGGGAAAACTGAAACATGAACAACAAGGTTTCTTGGATAAGGGCTATTTTTTGCGATCCTGGTGCAATTGATGATGACAGAATATCCTCAAAGCTTTGGGACCATACCATACAGAATCCACATTAAAGGTGAATGTTCAGTCCTAGTCCTGGGTGGATTAGTAGAGATGTGACGGGTCTGAACCCTGAACCTCAAAAGCCAGAAGATTATCTCGCAGCCGCTGCTGTCTGCAAGCTGCAGATTAGCCTCAATGTGTCACTTGTATTGTCACTGTCGCAGTGCCATATACCCCTGGCAGGACCTTAAAAGTCTGCTAGCATATTTTTCATGATTAGTAGTGTTGAATATATTGAGTTTAAAATATTCTTGCCTGGCACTTGAGACAGTACCTATATTATAACTGACTCCTTTTCATAAAAACATTTTAATAGTGCATGTTATGAAACTTTTTAAAAATGTAAAATAAATCTGTTTAGTGACATATTTCTGGCAAACAGTGTGATGCTTTTTGTGCCCTGTTCCAGGTTGGTTGTTCCAAACAAAGGGTACTCCTCTTTAGACCAGAGCCCAGATGAGAAGCCTTTGGTTGCTCTGGACACTGACAGGTGTGTAGTTTCTTTCCATATACCAAACTGCCAATATCTGAAGGATTATTTTTTTCTGCATCACATTAGAAACATCCTTCTCCAAAAACAATAGGACTGACCTAGGAAGGACAAATATGGCTCTTAATCAGTAGTGTTTTAGGTCACATTCTAACAATGTTCAGTAATTCGTGGAACAACAAATGGTGTCAAGGATTTTCCCAAGGCACAAGGATTATGGCGTCAGTGGGAGAAAGCTTTAGACTGTCAGAAAAGGCTCAGTCCTCTACTGTATTTAGTCAGTTTCATCCTGTGTCGCCAGGCCAAATGGGGGAACCCCTTATGTGACATCAGCCTTCACAAAGCCATCCGTGATTACATCAGATATAACATCATGTACTCATGTGACCATATGCACAATAGGTTATTGTCCGTTCAGTTGGACTGTATAAAAGTGAGTGTAGCGAAGTAACAGCCACACGCTCAAAATTCACTCAGTTCTTCCAGGGAGGGTTTGGTGTGGTACCTCCGTGTGTCTTCTCCTAGTCTGCTCCCACTGCTCCTTTTTACTAGGGAAACAGGTGATTAGTATATCGCCTCTACCTGTTTCCAATCCCGAGTCCCGTGAACCACACCACCTGACACTCCCTCCCAAACAGACAGCGCTATACCACACCCACACCTCCACAGGGAGTTATTGCTTTAGTTGGCAAGTACCTTTTCTAGAAGATCAGTAGCTAATGGCATTGTTTTACCTTAGATAGTCTGTTCTACAGAATGCTGTTAGTAGTACGTTTTACTGTGGCACTGCATGTTTTCATTCAGCCACTATTGTAACCGTGCATTCAATTCCAGAGTGTCTTGTCTTAAATGTGAGCTTCATATAAATCCTAATTGCGCTTTGTTCTAATCTAAATCGAGTAACTGACTTCTAAATGTAAACTATTAAGATATTACTTATCTTACTGAGCTGTGAATGATTATGTTGCATTACTTTTGGAAGGCCTGACAGTTGATATCTTCTCCATTCCAGTGATGATGACTTTGACGTGTCCAGATACTCCTCCTCAGGATACTCCTCAGCCGAGGTGAGATGTCTGAGGGACCAGGTATCTACAAGCACACTATAGTTTACACCACCCTGTAATCCATGAGCTCATCCCCACCACCATCACCACCACCACCACCACCTTGTGCCAATGTGCCATGTTCACATCAGGTATCTGCACAGCCACTGACAGACATGAGTTACTGGAGCTTGTGCTGGCTCACATTCATCCATTTTCACCGTTTTCCAAGAGCACTGATTCATGTGTTTGTGTGCCTCATGTGTTCCTGCTCCTACCACAATTTTTTCCCCTTCAAGTTAATGTTCATCAGTAATAAAGTCTCTCTGCATAAGGTAACTTTATACTATAATACATACGTTTAATGTAGGTGTGTATTAGCAAGCGCTGTATTATTCACTAAATACATGCAACTGCATTCTGTATGTTGTATATTTACTTGAATTTGGGAAGCTATTCCATTACAAATAGAAATGACATTTCATATTTTACCATGATGAGAGCTATCCTATGCAGCTTTAAATCTTGGCTAATAATTCAGAATTACCATAACGCTTCGACTCGCATTCACATGAGACAAGCCTGAGTCACCACACACATTCCCTGTCTTTAATTTATACAGCAGATCAACCAGGACCTGAACATCCAGCTCCTGAAGGATGGCTACCGGCTAGACGAGATCCCAGACGACGAGGACCTGGATCTGATACCCCCTAAAGCCGTAAACCCAACTTGCATGTGCTGCCAGGCTGCCCCCTCCATAGCCTGTCAAATCCAGTAGCACCCCTCCCCCCCACCCCCCCACCCCCCCCCCACCCCAGCGCACCACTGACACCAGTTCACCAGAGGTGATGTCAAAAAGGTTGTTGCAATTGCACAAATGAAAGAAGGGTTTATTGAAAAAAGAAATACGGTCAATATGTACAGCATCACTTTGTGCATGTTCCTCCTGTGGTAGGAACTGTGCCTCTCACTCCTGCAGTGTGGATTTAGAGAAGACTTTGTCTGATGAGAGAATGTCCCTCCAAAGGAAAACAGACATCATTTTTTCCCTCCTTTGTTTGACTTCCATTTCATCTTCATGGATCTTCTGGTAAGAGGGATCAAGGAACGAACCTTTTTATTTGAGTGGAGCCAAAACCAATACGAGAGGAAGAACCTGCCAAACCTCCATGAAGGACTGAGTGCATACTATGGCATGTGCCCCTGTCAATGGTTTGTTAGTAATGCATAGAGACATCATGGGGAATATCATGGTCTGAGTTGATTGGATTGGCAGCCCATCAGACTGGTTTGTCTTTCTATGTATCTGTGTATCAAACATGAAGTGTAAGAGTCTAGAACGCTTGTGCTAAAACGTTTAGCTGCACTACAACACTTAAGGCTTACAGTAATATTTATGGAGTGGTTATAGTTGGAAAAAGCACTTTTCACGTCACTCTAGGGGCATAATTACTTCATTATTTCACATTCAGTAGGAACAACTGGTTTACTTTACTTGGAAACTGCTTCTTGTTACAGTGTGTCCTAATGAACAACTCCTACACATTTATCAGCCTGTGTTCAGCCAACTATTTTTTTAGTGCCATTTAGTCATTTTGTGAGGGTCGCTTTTAAAAATGGCCTCACTTACTGTCAATAGACAAATTAACATAATTTAGTTTCAATGGCGTTTGATACTGTATGGTTTGGAAGTCATTAATTTCCATTAATAGGAATCACTGCTGGTAATGAGGGTTAATATATGTAATTAACCAATAATTGGACAACATGGAATGCTGATACCATTTGCTTAAACTTAGGGTACTGCAAATTCATACCTGGTGCTTGTAAATTATTTTATTTTGCCTAGCTGGGAATTGGAGTACTTTTGTATCAGACACTGCCATTTTGTTGCATATCAGTGACTGTATGAAATAGTTTCCCATACTTTTATTTTGTATTTGAGGTGTATGATTGTACATTTGCACATACTGACTAACCAAGTGATAAAGTTCATGGACACAATTCTAGTTTCAAGGGTGGGGCACCTAATTCAAATACACTGTCGAATACATTGTCAATACTTCATTGACGTGGGAAAGGGAAATAGTCTTAGCTGTTTTGAAGTACGGGAACATCGTGTTTGTTAGCAGTGTACATCACTGTAAAGTGTCTCTAGATCACTACAATATTTAGTTTTTTAATTCATTGGAATATATTTTAATTGTTCGTGAACCTACCCAGAGGTCTAAATAATGGCAGAGTTCTGGGCTTGGCTCAGCCCCTGACCCTCCCTATCACCCACAATAGATGCGTATCAATATCATGATATTATTTTATTTCAGTTTTTACTCAATAGATATAGATATGTTTGGGTCAAAAAGAAACTTAAAACGTGTTACATTAACGTGCCACATAACAAATATGTGCAGGACAAATAGGGAGGGACTAATAGTGTCTCTGGTCACAACGTAATTATTTTATTGCACCTAGAGATTATACTGAGCAAACAAGCTTTATTGAATGGGGCAACAAAAAAATTCTCTAACCTTATTTAATTGAAATGTTTTATTAAGGTATTTTTAATATTGTAATGACACATTACCATCTAGATAAAACTTTTAAGAATGTTCTCCTTTTGTCCCTTTTTGTTTTTCTTAGGAATATAGAATTAAAAAGTTTAAAAAACAATGTATAGAAGCATTTATTAAAAACCCTACATTTACATATTATGTAAATTAGGTGCGGCATAATTTGCATAATAGTTTACGCAAAAGGGTGAAGATAGGTGAGTGTTTGACCATGGAGCTGAACCTTGTTTTAACACTACAGTATACTGTATGCTTGACTTTGGTTTTAACTGACTATGGCCTTGCTTTTTCTTCTTGTCACATCACGCTTCACATTCACCGGCGGCCAAGTTGGTCTAGTCTTCTATTGAATGCACTACTTTTGGTAAATAGAGTAATTTGGGATGTAGCCTCACCTCATTTACTAAAGTACATGCTGCCTTAAGTAATGCATTGTAACAGAAGATATTTATTGGCAGTGTTTGAATTTATTTTTAAGTATGTGAAATATTGCATTTTAACGTAGATGCCTTTTTTATTTGTCAGATGCATATTGTTATGATTGTAAAGGCAATGTGAACGTATTCCATTTAGTATTTAACAGTGTTAATGTTCTGTGTTGTGTAACATATCAAAAATAAACGTCAGATATCTGAGGATTTTGCGATGTTTGTGATGTTCTCTTGGAATTTAATGTTTTTTTTCTTTTGCTCTGTTAATGCCTGTTAATTTTTTAAGAACATGAAACGATGTGCTTGTTTCTGTTTTAATTAGCCATGCTGCAGGGAGTATATGAGTATATGACATCCCAGGACAGGCTGAGAGGGAGGGAGGAGGGATGGACAGACCTTGGACTGGGGGTGGAGGGCAGTGATTAGCCACTGTGTTGATCCCTTGAGTGCAGATGGTCAATGTGGCTTACCTAGTTGTCCTAGCAGCAAGTTTTTAGCACTTTACAAGGAGCAGAGCCGAAGTCGAGCACAGAGTGACACGGCTCACGAGACCGCAAGCCATAAGACAGGTCAGTCACATTTTCATTCATGTCGGTTGGAATAAGAAAATACAGGTCAGGCACTGCATGTAAGCTGTTGAACTATTTGACAAGATGCGACAATGTGCCCGGTCCCTGTGACACAATAGAAATGATCTCAATGTTGATGCATCATTATTATATACTGTACATTATTTTCAAATGAATTAAATAAAATATGAGAACTGCTTGCTTCATAAAACAACCATGTAACCAATTTAAAGAATGCTGACGCTATAAAATCCAGCTGAAATCTTCACCTTTACCTTCAAGCTCAACAGAATCCCATCCGGACGTGGCGCCATGTTGCTAAGAGTATTCACCCTGGCTGCACTCCTGTTGCAGCCAGTCCAGTCCCTGCGAGCATTTGCCTTGCCTTCAGCATCCTCCTATGAATTCACTGCCTACAGGATGCAGCAGTACAACCTGGGAAAACAGAAACACGGTGAGTTCAATAACAGGAACACTGTTCACCCGCTTGTGTGCTGTAATGGTGATTTTGTAATTACAAGGTTTGTACCACCAGAATACCAGTATAATGACACAGATGAGCACAGCTAGACCACTTGTTAAGCAGACTTTTATTTTCAGTTAGTGTGAAGTTAATGTGGCCTTGTGAAAAATTATTCATGAATAACTTGACCAAAATAACATCCATCCTCAAAGTATACCTCTTACTGAGACTGGTTTCTTTTTGAGTCAGAACCGAGTAGCCTTAAAAACAAACAAACTTAAAACCTTAAATGCGTCTGTCTAGCCCACTTGTTATGAAGCATAACCAAAGACCTTGACATTTCCTTTCTTCGTCTTTTCATTTCCCATTAAGGCTGTCGGGGAGCCAATGTTGTGGCTGAGGCGCGCTCTGCCGAAGAGCCGGTTCTGACCCGCCGCTGTGTCATTATGAAGGTACCAGACTTTACCACAGAGAGATACCTCGAGGCCCAGAGACAGAACGCTGCTGCTGTCCTCGTCCTGCTGCCGCAGAACACTTCCACTGTCCCGCACGACACCATACAGGTTATAGAACATGTTTCAAACCCACCAGCACTACTCAGTCAACTGCTTTATGCATTTTATTTACAATATCAGGTAACAGCCTGGTGCGGGAATAGTATGGAATACTTTTCTCTACTTCTGCCTATTGTGCCTTTCGTCTCGGATTCTTTAGGATTGGTTCCTTTGAATAAAAGCAGTTTGCTGACCCCAGCAGATTTGTCCTGAGAGTCAAAACAGCTGTGTGAGCCTCCAGGGGCTTTTAAGATAATGAATTTGAAAGTGACTACATCGCTGTTAGACCCATTAGTGCTCTGAAACCCTTGTCAGAAAACTAAAGTAAACCTGTCCTATTAAACCCGAATTAGAACCCCCGATTAATGGCAGTTGACAGCAAGAGAGGTAATCGTTTCAGAGGACGTCAAGACGTCAAGCGTGTACTTTCAGCAAAGGAACCTGGCGGACAGATTCCGCTTTAAATGCAGTTTAAAGCGGAATACCTCCTCTTCTCCACCCACCTGATTCATCCATTCCTCTGTGTGCACAGTCATTCATGGCGAGTGAGAGTGAGGCGTTGCTGAAGGGTGCCCTCACGCCTGTGTATGTGGTGCCTGAGGACGATCAGCTCCTCTTCATGTACGAGGAGGTCAAGCAGACTGCGGCCTCGCGCACCTCCTCCATCTTTTTCAGAGGTGAGAGGAGGCTAAAAGGATGCATTGTTTTATTCTCTTCAATAAATTGTTGTGTTCATTGTTTATATTGTGCTTTATTTTAGACTAGTAAAAATTGTGTATAGTTTGCAACCCCCTGCAAAATATAAAAACTTTTGTGTGTGTGTGTGTGTGTGTGGAGTGACCTGTTTTCACTCTGATTAAGTGCAGTCATTAAAATCTATTGGTTTACTGCAGGAGGAGCAAATATGTACTTGTTACTTTTACTTCCACAACCTAGTTTCTCCATCGCTTACAGTAAGTAAGCATGTGTTTTCTGCTGTGTGATGTTGTGTTTATTGTACTTACAGTAAGGTGTGTATAACTGTTTCTCAAACTGTGTCTCTAATTTCACAGTCCTTCGCAGCATGGTCATGGCCACAGGGTTTCAGATGCTGGTGAGCAACAGCAGTCCCATTAAGGCCATCACGGACAGCGCGGTAGTTACACTGGAGGTGAGTGAGGAACCACATTTCAGCAAGCCAATCGATGGTCTCATGGAAACTGAATGGTCGTTGCTGCCGTGCGTTCTAAATGGATGATGGGTATTTAGGGAGTGCTTCCCGGAGCGGGGGAGGATCCACCCACCATTGTCATCACTGCCCACTATGACTCCTATGGACTGGCTCCGGTAAGTCCTTGAACCTGTAGAGCAGCAATAACCATTGTCGGAAATATATAGTTGACATTAGCGTGAAAATGTATGGGCATGAGTTCACAGGTTTCAGCTGTAAATGGATTACCCCACCCACAACACACACACACACACACACACACACACACACACATACACACACATACACAGACTCTAAATCTCTGCTAGCTACTGGTAAGCCCCTTAATGTTACCTATAGATGCCATGTTGAAGTATCAGTGCCTGATGTAGCTGATAGCAATCCATTTGTATGCTATTCCTCTCTTCTTGACCTGTCAAAGTGATTATTTGCACGACTGTACACATTGGCTCACCTGTGTGTGTCCAAACATGTACACATATGTGTGTGTGTGTGTGTGCATCCCAGTGGTTGGCACATGGAGCAGATTCTAATGGCAGTGGGGTCGCCATCCTTCTGGAGCTTGCACGGCTCTTCCAGAAGCTTTACAGCAATCCAAGCACCAGACCAGCGTGAGTGTCAAAGACACGGCGATGCAGGATACAGACGCTGAGTTAATTAGATTCCAATGTGTTAATGTGACATTTCAACAGCATGTGTCGGCATGCTGTTGAAATGCTGGATTAACATTCTGAAAGCTATTAACTCCTTTTTCTGACTTCTTAAAAACCTAAAAATTATTTTTTTTAAATCTGAAATAATATGTCATACCATCTTGTCATTGTTTGTGTGTGTTGAATCAATGCTCTATTCACGTTTTGCGTTTCAGATATCACTTGATGTTCTCCCTAACTGGAGGAGGGAAATACAACTTCCTCGGCACCAGGAGATGGATTGAGGAGAATCTGGACCATGCTGGTGAGCATTTTTAGCTGCCTTATTGTCCCACATAATGAAATCTGCAGGGGCAGATTAATACCAAAATGGCTTGTGTGGGACGACATGTTTACTGTGAATGTCTAAAGGGTGTCCAAGCCAAATCCATGTATTGCTTTGATTTATTCTAATTTTTATTATTTATTTTTTACCAATCAGAGTCCAGTCTACTTCATGATAGCGTGGAGTTGGTTTTGTGTTTGGATACACTAGCCAATGGGGATGAGCTTTACATACATGTTTCCCGCCCCCCCAAACCAGAAACACCCATGCACTCCTTCATTCAGCAGCTGGAGGAGGTAACCAGATCCACTAGACTCGCTGGATTCAAAATAATAGAGAGACTAGTTTTATCCCTCAGGCTCTCATGCACCCTCTGTCCTCCCTAGGTGGCTTCTTCCAGATTCCCCTGGGTGAAGGTGGGAAGGGTGCATAAGAAGATCAGCCTGGTGGAGTCCTCTGTAGTCTGGGAGCATGAGCGCTTCGGGCTGCGCAGGATCCCGGGATTCACCCTGTCTCATTTAGAGGACCCCAAGTCGGGACTCAGAGGCTCCATACTGGACACCATGTGAGTGCTGAAGAAGCAGGACAGACTAATAGTCAGGATGGTCGACTCCCAGCTGAAAGGTCTTGGGTTCGATGTGCCTGACCTACCTGTGAACATCCTAGAGCCCTGCTTACTCCTTGTACACACTGTATGTTGCTTTGGAGGAATCGCTGGCTAAATGACCTAAACAGGGGGCAGGATAGTCTAGTGGTCTGGGCGATCGACTCCCAGCCAGAAGGTTGTGGGTTTGAGCCCTGGAGTTGGCCTAACTTTAAGCATCCTTGAGCAAGATTCCTAACCCCTACCTGCTCAATGTAATAGTTTGGCTAAAAGTGTCTGATAAATGACCTAATTGTAAATGTGTTTGTGTGTTAGAATATTTTCATTTGGTGTTTAGCAACATAGTAAGATAATATGCAACAAAATATAACATTATGAACAAAAATGTAAAAATGTATTAATAAAAAGGCCATCCTTGAAACATAACAGGGAAAATATGTATACTATTCACTATACTATGTGTGCTGTTATCTTCAGTGTACTCCTTGTTCTCTCTTTATAGGTCACAAGTGGATGTCAGGAAACTCAAGCGTAATGGTGTCATCATAGCAGAAACGCTGGCACGGTTTATGTATAACCTCTCAGACAAGGTGATTATGTGCATTAATATGCATCCTAATACACACATAATACTGCTAGTTAATCATTTCCTGAGTGTGTGGGTGATCTTCTGTCTCCCACCAGGGTTCACCAAAAGACATACAGGTGTTTAAGGGACAAATGGTAAGGAGTATTATTATTATTATTATTTATATACTGTAACTGTACATGTATATTTGTAAATAAATGTGCAAGAACTAGTGCTGCCCTCTAGTGCTTATTTATGGGAATTACAATGTCTGTGCGATTGTTTCTTCAACATTGGACAGGAAGTCCCAGGCTGTCTGTTTGGTCACACATCTGATTACATATAATTAAATTAAATCATGTGTTAATTAAACTGATACAGGACTTCCAGGACAGCCGCTTGTCCAGTCTCATGTCCTTCTTGACATCAGTCCCAAGGGCCGCCCAGCTGATGGACAAGGGGCCTCCACAGATGCTGCTAGTTAACACACTGGAGCAGGAGTTCAGACGCCACCTGGTCCAAGTCCAGCGACACACCTTCCGCCAGGACAAACGGTGAACATGTTTACTGGAGCAGGTGTTTGTGTGGTTTATGAGTATGCATGTGCAGTATATAAAGCACACAACCACTACACACATCAGAATCAGCTTTATTGGCAGGTACATTTACACATAAAGTACAAGGAATTTTTCTTGGTGTTATAGGCACAACACATTTGTTAAAAGAATAAAAGAATATCAAATGTGAAATATATAAAATATAATTAGCAAATAATGACAATTAGATAGAAATAAGGTGTAAATTAAAGTTAAATGAAAGTGGACAATGTGCTGTAAAAGACCTATTCAACCTATCAATATATTATGAAATATTGTTTAAAATGTCTAGTTTGTTTGTATTGTTTGTTTATTTATTATTTATTTATCATGTAATACCTTTCTTTTCAGGGACCCTGATATTACATTTTTTGACCAAATGAATCAGCCAATGATGATGTACAGGTAAATGTTTTATCAGCTCACACGAGGCCTCTGTGTTGGAGGGCATTCCAGTTTGATGGTTCTTGTTTGTTCCACCAGAGTGAAGCCTGCAGTTTTTGATCTATTCTTGGGCGGCTGTATTGCAGGCTACTTGGGGATTGTTTACTGTACTATCCAGGTTTGCACATATGTACTCTTGTGTCTGGATGGATTAAATGAACATTATTGCATAACAGCTAGGACAGGAAACTGAAGAGGGCCCATGAATTCTTTCCTTTTTAATTGCATTTTCTTTTACAGAATTTTGGCTATCTCTACACAAAACTCAAAGCAACGGTGAAATCCAAGCACCAGTGAAAAATTCAAAAGTGTGATCCAGCTTTGAGGTCCAAAGACAATTTCTGCAGATGTCTGGACCTTTGCTCCTCTGCTGGCTGAGCAGAACATGAAAGCAATACAGTATGAATTTTGTAATGTGCTCAACATGCACACACTGTGTAAATTTAACTTGACTTGTCCATCCAAAGTAAAAATCTTTTTTAATGTCTTTATATTGGATCGAATTCTTTCTTTTATGAAATGCAGCAAAATCTGAGGGGAGATAAGATGAAAATAATTCATTTATATGCAGTAAATATAAATAACTCAAGCAAAGCATTGCAACTTTACAGCTTTAATTTTGTTTTGATTGGAACAGCTGTGCAGCACAGGGCTGCCATAACCTTACTGTTGTCCCCCCCAATTTGCTGCACTGGATTCCAGTGGCATTTGGCTGTCAAACAAGCCACAGCCTCAGTGAGACAAATAGCTAGATCCTTTCACAGATAACTGCGAGAACGGTGGAAACACAAAAGGAACCTACAGTACTTTATGAATAATTGATGGACACGAGGCAAGCTTACTGGGAAAAGAGGTGACCCTGTGTGGAGTATGGGCTTCATCTCTCTCCTGTCTATTTGTTGATTCCAGTTCCGTAGACCTGCTAAGATTCATTCTGTTTTGACTACAAAGCGGCCCATAGCTGGGGGCCAGGCCTTGGGTTTCGAGATCTATGCTGGATTATTTTTGAGGGCGCACAGAAGACACTTCAACTGAAAAATGACCCCAGGTGTATCTGTCTCTGTAGGGGGCCCGGGGCTTTGTTAGTTAGCTGCAGGGAGGGTTAGTGGCCAAGTGGCAGAGAGAAGTGTTTTGGTTCAACCAGGTTGTCACTAACCTGGTTCCACCACAACCAAATCAGATATGCATTACAAATGCGTCACTGTAGCTACTTAATGAAACATTTGTCATGCACCACTTTAGGCTGGCTCTACAGCAAAAGGTTGAGGATTTCTAATTTAGAAAATACATTTTATTTAGAAGTAGAAATAGTCAAATAAAAAGAAAATGTGTCAACAATAACACAGTGGACAAATAGTGCAGAAACAGTATGAAACACGAGGGAGGAGCCACCGAGTGTCGCGGGGGGTGGGAGGAGCAGTAGCCGGCAGGACAACGGTAGACACGTTGTAGAGAAGAGGAATGGCGAGGATGATCTACCAGAGCACATACGGCGAGCAGTTTGGCTCCCCTGGCAGAGCGAGGCCAGTGCAGCAGCGACCATCCTCAGTTCACCGCAGGAACAACCCCCACCCTCGACCAGTAAGATCTTCTCTTCTCGCTCACTGTGAAAGGTCTCCAAACATGGGACATCTTGGGTACCATATGAAGCAAGGTGCAGAAAGCTCAGTATTTCCACTGCTGTAATTCTTAACAAACAATGCAAATAAATAGGTTATATTAAGGGCTGACAGTACATTAAATTCACTTATTATTTCTCTCTTCTTAGGCAGACTAAGCCCTCTTATAGTAATTGGTGGCTAGTTGTTTACACAGGGTGAAAGCTGTAAACATCTATTATTCAGCACTTCCTCTGCTGTACCTGTCTGGTATGGAGATGGGGGAAACAGAGCATAGATGAGCCTATAGGCTACCTGCTTCATTGACCAGATACTGGATGTGCACAAATTAAGTCACAATTGTAGTATCTGTGTACAGGTGGGGCTACAGTTACAAAATATGAAATTTGAGTATACAAAAGTTACAGTTATCATTTGATCCATATGCTTATAATGATAATTATGATGTTGTAATGCGCATATAATAGTGAATTAGTATGGAAAGAATGATTCCAGTGTAATAAATATACTATAGGAGACCACACGCTGTCATAAATTCTTTCTGGTTGTTTTCTTTTTCTCCTTGTCCTTGTTTATATTCCTGTTCTTCTTCTTATCTTCCTTCTCAGGACTTTTTGCTTCCTCAGAGACTTCAGTCATCCAGCAGATGTTCCCGGACAGTGTTCCAGCCCATAGACGGTAGCCGTCCTCTGTTCTCTCCTGTCGAGCACTTATCCTTTTATAGTGCAGGTAACTATCAACTCTGAACTTTGTCCCCTCCTGTGAGGTTTCTCAATGTGTTTCTCTATGTTGGCCCTGAGAACTGATTTATTGTGATATAAACAGTTGCAATCTTGGACCACTATACTTTCAATTGTAAATGACCAATTATATAACTAAATATATAATATAACTAAACTAAACCTGACTGAAGGACAGAGACTGATCCAATATATGACACTGACTAACACTGAATCAAAGACAATGATGCAATACCTTATTATGCTTTCTCTATATTCCTTTCCCATCTATTTCTTTACCATTTTGCCTGTGTCGTTGTGATTTATCTGGTTCCTCCAACAGACAAAAATAAACCTGATGAGATTTGGAATGCTGTCCATGCAGGCAAAAGCCCCCTTATGCCTCCTGTCAATCAAGCCACAACGCGCACTCTGCCCTCTGCTGGCAGACTGCAAAAACTGCCGCTTACTAAACTTGCTGGTGGAATCGATGGTCAATTCCAAAACTCCACAGGAAACCAATTCAGGTTTAAATTGTATTATATTTTATATCCTATATAATAATAATAATGAATAATACATACTGAATATACATATATGCATGATATTATAGCATATGCTGGTGTTAATAATGCAAATTGCCCTTTTTTTGACAGGCAACACTCAGCAGCTAACCCTCAGAGGGGACCCCATAGCAGCACTTTCGTATCACAGAACCATAGACGTCAGAATAAGTCTGATGTCTACATACAGCCCCACTTACCACAAACACAACCCTGGGGATCCCGTCCCAGTAGCACACGGGATTTGTGGTACGTACAGTATGGATGGTACTGTATTTATTTCCATTAGTTACCACATTTATGTCACAAAACACACATACACACACCATCTACATCTCTACTGTAATTGTTCATGCAGCTATTTTGAATTTAGCTGCTATCGGCTACTGAACACAATATATTGAACAACACGATACATCAATGTCTAACAAATGTAATATTTTGCTTGTTCTTATCAGTGGTGGCTACAGCTGCTTTCAGTTGGTGAAGCCATATCAAGTGGGACACTACATCATACACCCTCAGTTTGTGTCTGAGTACCTTCGTTAAAGCTGCACAGATCAGAAAATGGGTTTTTATTATTTTATGGGTCTGATTTAGACTACTGTTTATGGTTGTTATTTATCCATCTTGTAATAATAATACCATAAATGTAGTAATTTGCGTGTCATTTGTAGATTTTCAATGTATGCATATGCTTAGGCATGCCTACGTATGCTTTGTGTTTTCTTATTTATGTCTACTGTATATATGCATATTTTATGTGTGAATAAAACAATCTGTCACCTAAAACAGTAAAATGACAAATAAAAGATTATGTTAAGATCATGAAAATAATAATATCAATAGTAAAATTTTGAGGGCTAAATGTACTGAACTACATTTCCCAAAAAGCCTTGAAGCAGCAATGAATTTGAGTTAGTGGGCGTAACGTTAGTCAAAGCAGGAAAGCAAATGCATGCTTTGGTGTTTCTTGCATACAGTCATGTCTGTGGTGTCTTGTTCTGTTGCAAAACAAGTTCTGTGTGAAGGGAAGTCTCCATGATAGGTAGGTATCCTAAACATAGATTGAAAGATTTGGGGCTAAATTGGGGTTACAAATACGAATATATTTAGCTAACAAGTGGTGGTGTAATTTCGGGTCGTTATGCCGGCACAACCCGTTAAAAAGCGCGAATATGTAATGTAAACCATACTGTTGTTGTAACGTTACCCAGGAAAAATGTTAACTTACATAGCATAGCCGAAAGTTGCATTCAAGTTTTGAACGTAGCGAGATTTGGCAAATCTATTTCATTCACGATATTAGCTCGAAACCATAGGTTCACTTGAAGAAAACAAGACTAACCTAAGTAAGTGTAAGTAAGTTTACCTTGCGAGGCTGCTGGATTCGCGAGATCACAATCACGGCTATCATCTCGCGCATCGGGTCATAGGGTAGGCTAATCTTTATTCTGCTTTAAAATTATTAACGTGCTCTCTGCCTATATGTGCACAGTACACATGAGCGCATGTGTGATCTTGGTGTTCCCAGACGTCTTTTTGATACCAGCACTTTGTTTTTGTTTTTCGTACTGTGGCCGTAGATAATAAATCAGCTGAAACGGCAGATACTGGGCTCCACTGAGCATAATGTAAACAGAATCTGCTTTATTCGCATTTTTTAGTTCTAATAGAGACACAACGTTGACTTGACACAAAGTATGTCTTATCTTAATAAATATTGTTGTATGCCTGTGAGAAGTTAGTGTAGGCCAACAGTATTCTTTGACATTTAATGATATTACTTAATTAACCTGCTTACAGATCCATTTATGAGCAAAACTGTTGCCTCCTAGATAGCTTGGATATAAATGTACTCCTGAGCAGTAAGTTAGGTTAGACAGTCACATTTCTCTCACAGAGTCGAGTTGAACAGGGAGCCAACAGTCCTGTTAGAATTGCTTAAATTGCATGAGGGGAATCAAGCTTGGTTAAACAGTAGATGGCAGATTCAAGTCAGGAGGCAGGAGAAGACGTTCTTATTGGTTTGCTCCTCTGCATCTAACTAATTTACTCTGATAAAACTATCGAAATAACTAACATCAGCCATTTAATTAACCATAAGAGTTCTTGAGCTCATTAGAGGTGTTTTTACTTCAGTGAATATACGTGTCTGTTAATGTTCATCACCGACTTGATCGGCGATTTGCTTTGAAAATGTGAAATTGTCAGGTTACCCGCTAGCGAGAAAATGATACGCCTACTTAGCCGTTTGTCTGAAGTGATGAACTGGGTAGTTTTATGTGTTCCTCTGTTGCTTTGGCATTGGCAGAGTCTATGGCCCAACTCCCTTTTTCTGTTAAACGCTAGGTTACTTCCTTACATACAAATGAGTCTTTCATTTAAATTAGAGAATTGCTGCTGAGAACGCTCACTTTGTTCTTTGACAGCTGATTCTGATCTTAAAGAACAAATTCTTGTGGTAGAAGTTTGTAACTTGTCAGTGCAAAAATTACAACTGCTACAAAATAAGTAGCCTAAGTAATGTTTAATGGTTCTAGCAATCATCTAGTAATGTAATGAATGTTATTGAAAATTCTTTTATTTTTTTATTGAAGGCTGAATTTGAAATGAGCTTTCAGAGCTGTAGAAAATCTTTATCTTTATTCTAGAGATCTGAATATTTAAAGTCTGTATTCTTTCTCTACTTATAGGTAGTGAGAAAAACGAGGTCAAAGTACAGCACTGACTGTCCATGCCTGGTAAACATCCTTGCTCAAACAAGAACCACATGTGTAGAAATTGTAGAACATCATCAATTGACGTCAGTTAACGGCCATGTATCAAGTGGTACCTGGAGGGGCAGGGGGCACCATTACAGATGTCATCCCCAAGCAAAAACGTACCCAGGACACACGACCCTTAGTTGGAGCTGGAGTAATAGGGTTGGTGCTTGTAATTGCCGCAGTGACTGCGTGGTGCTATTACATTGGTTCACTCCGCAAAGCTGAGCTACTTAAGACTCAACTACTGGACCTGAATAAAGATGGCTACATTATTCGCAATCAGGGTGGCTCAATAGTCTTCAGAATGGATTTCAGGTTGGTATTATTTACGAGTTGGGATACCTAATTCAGATATAGAAAAAAGTGTAATACTTCAAATGGAAATATAATTGATGACTCTTCACTGTTGTATTCTCTTTCTTCATTATTTTTAAACAGGTCTGGTACCCTGGATTTGGATTCTTGCTCTAAAGAGGGGGAGATCCTCAGCTGTGGGCGTACCACTGATAGAAAACTGAATTTCTTCATTGAGACAGTGCGACCCAAGGATACAGTGCAGTGCTACCGTGTGCGCTGGGAAGAACTGGTTCCTGACATTCCTGTGGCACATGCTATGACCTACAAGTTCTCACACTGGTATGGTGGAGCCGTGTCAGCAATTCAGCATTGGCCTATATCCATTTCTGGTCAGCAGGCCCCCAAGCCATTTGTCACTAGCGATATTTACTCAAACCGAAATGAATTTGGTGGAATTTTGGAAAGTTATTGGCTTTCATCCAATGCTACTGCCATCAAGATAAATAACTCTGTACCCTTTCATCTGGGCTGGAATGATACAGAAAAGACCATGTACTTCCAGGCTCGGTACCACGACAGTCCCTTCAAGCCAAACCCAGGGGAGCCGCCTTGTGCTGAACTCAGCTACAGAGTGTGTGTGGGGTCTGATGTTACTTCGATTCACAAGTACATGGTCCGTAGATACTTCAACAAACCAAACAAGGTGCCCGCCAAAGCAACTTTTCGTCATCCAATTTGGTCCACTTGGGCACTACATAAGACAGACATTGACGAAGAGAAAGTATTGACCTATGCTGCTAACATACGCAAGCATGGCTTCAACTGCAGCCATTTGGAATTGGATGACCGTTATACCAGTCGCTATGGGGAATTCCAATTTGACCCGATTAAGTTCCCTAATGCTACAGCTATGTTCCAGAAACTGAAAGCGGATGGTTTTCTCGTGTCCCTCTGGACTCACCCATTTGTTAATTATGACTCAGAGAACTTCCATACCTGTGTAGATAGAGGTCTGTTTGTCCGGGAGCCTACAGGTCGGCTTCCGGCTTTGGTGCGTTGGTGGAATGGAATCGGTGGTATTGTGGACTTCACAAATCCAGAAGCTCGCGATTGGTTTGCCTCCCACCTCCGTTCATTACGCTCCAAGTATGGGGTGTCGTCCTTCAAATTTGACGCCGGTGAGACAAATTACCTTCCCTGGAAGTTTAGCACTAAAACTCCAATTCGGGATCCGAGTACTTTCACTAGACGTTACACAGAAATGGCCATTCCCTACAATGATCGAGCTGAACTGCGCAGTGGATACCAATCTCAGAACATTTCTTGTTTCTTTAGGCCTATTGACAGGGACTCTGTGTGGGGTTATGAGTTGGGGCTCAAATCTCTCATCCCCACAGTGCTTACTATCAGCATTCTCGGTTATCAATTCATTCTCCCAGACATGATTGGAGGCAACGCTTATGTGAACCGTACATATGGAAATCATGTGTTACCTGATCGCGAACTCTATATCCGTTGGCTGGAGCTGGCCGCTTTTATGCCCTCCATGCAGTTCTCTATTCCCCCATGGGAATATGACAATGAGGTAGTGGAGATTGCTCGTAAATACACAGCGCTTCATGAGAGTATTGTGGCACCGCGGATTCTGGAGTTGGCTGGTGAGGTGCTTGACACAGGAGACCCCATCATCAGGCCCCTGTGGTGGCTTGCTAAAGGTGATGAGACGGCATATAAAATTGACTCCCAGTTCCTTATTGGGGACGACCTCATGGTAGCGCCGGTCTTAGAGCCTGGAAAGCAAGAGAGGGATATCTACCTTCCTGCTGGTCGGTGGCGAAGCTTCAAGGGCGAGAGATTTGAGCTTAAGAAGCCACTACACCTCACAGACTATCCTGTTGACATTGAGGAAATTGCCTACTTTATCTGGGGATAACATCTTTGGTTAGCTAGTGCTCCATTTTTGGCAAGCCCTACATTTAAACTGTAATCCTTAAACAGAAGAAATCTTTGAGTGCAGAGAAAACCATCTGTTACATGGGGCGGGGGGGGGGGGGGGGGAGTCCATAGTCAAAAATTGGATTTTTTTTAGTGGGCCTAATTATTATTTGATAATTTTAATTTTTAATGTTGTAATTAAATTTTTAACTTTAAATATTT
>JAOEHI010051184.1:0-19232 GCA_025447815.1 Percopsis transmontana | reverse complement strand
GGACTAGGAGCTGTGCCGTTTCGTTTGTGAGGAAAGGCCTTATCCTTCTGATGTTATAGAGGGCAAATCTGCAGGTTTGGGTCGTTGCGGCAATGTAGGCTGCATAGGACAGTTGACTGTCCAGGACAACTCCGAGGCTCCTTGCAGTTGGACAGGAGGACACTGAGGTGTTCTCAAGGATAATGGACATGTCCATTTGGGGGCAGTTCTTTGCCGGGAGGTAGATTAGCTCCATTTTTTCAAGGTTGAGCTTGAGGTGATGTGAAGCCATCCAAGTACTAATGTCAGCGAGGCAGTTAGAGATTCTGGTGGAGATCTCCGTGTCAGATGGGGGGAATGAGAGGTAGAGTTGGGTGTCGTCGGCATAGCAGTGGAAGTAGTGAAATAGAAACAATATTAAGATAACACTGAATATTTAATTTTTACAGGCAATTTCCATCTAGCATCAGTGGTATAAATATATTTCTTATGCAGCAAAAGAAACAGGGAAAGACAAAAACAGATAAAGATTTGCTGAACTAGATGTGTGCTGTGGGTGAAATTGATAGAAGTCAAGCCAAAACATTATGACCACTCGCAGATTAAGCAAATAACCTTGATTATCTTGAAACAACAGCGCATGTCCACCTGTTATGACCCAAGTGGTCATAATGTTTTGGCTCATTGGCATATATGCACATAGACTCAAACACATCCAGTATGTATGTAGCAATATCATACATACTGCATATGCAACTGAAATGTATTGTAAGATGAAAAGTGGTCATGTGGTTCCCCTTTTTGGGTGGCTGCAGTATTTTGCACAAGCTGTAGACGAGAGATAGAGGCCTGATTAATACCAATGTACAGTGAATTACAGTAATTGAGATTGGAGTTTTTAAAGTATAGATTTCTGTTTCAAGGGTGGAGAATTACAAATCAACAGATCTTGGAAATAATTCTCAGATGGTAAAAATTTGATGTACATCGATAGGTTACCTACATTTTGAACAATGATGCTAATAGAAGCTAGAGGGCCAAACAGTAGAATCTCTGACTTCCTCTCATTTAATCTGAGGTTTTGTGCCATTCAACATTTAATGTCAAGTATCTTGAAGTTGAACAAGCCTCGCTTTTTTAGTGGAAGAGCTGTGTATCACATAGCAACGACAAGAGCCGTTGTAGTTCTGAATAATTTTGTCTAAAAGGAGCATATAGGTGGAAAAGAGGATGGGACCTAGAATATAGCCATGGGGGACCCCACATACAGTAGTGTACTGGCAGGAGAGGATGAAAAATCACTTTTTGAAACTGTAAAAGTCCTATATGTAGGAGGATCTGTAGTCCTAGTTAAGTGGAACCAATCAAGAGTTGAGTCAGAAATGCCTCAGGCCTCCATTTAGGAATTTAGGGTCGACATTTCAAAAGGTCATTAATTGTATGTAATTGTAATTGTCATTGAGGTCTAATAGAATCATTCGGTATCCTTTTGATCATTCGGTATCCTTAACAGCACTGACTCTGTGATGTGGTGAGATAGACATTTCTCAAGGATGTTGTTTTGGTTAAGGATTGATTATGGCTGAAAAATTACTATCTTAATTACCTTTGACAGTTTGGGAGATTAAATTTCGAATTGTGGGATATAAATTGGCCTGTGAACATGGTCCACATGGGGAGTGACATATCCAGACTGAAATGTCATCAATTAGTCAATGTTAAAGCAGGCACAGCATCATCCAGCCAGCTTGATTTTAATGTAATGGCAATGCAAAGTTAATGTAAAGTCGCCTGTTCCATATTTGTTTACAGAACTAACAGAGCCTGTCAAAGCCACTAGACTAGGAGAAAGGAGGTGGAGTGATGAGGACAGATGGTAGAAACAAAGGAAGGGCAGGAGGTAAAAGAAGGATTAGATCAGAGGAGTGGATATTTAGAAAAGCATCTCAGGTGTCATGAAAGGACACGGAATTTAGAATATGTATACTATATAACACAGAGTTGAAAAGAACTTTACTGCTTAATCTTTTGGTGTTCAAAGGAGGAAATTTAATGTTAAATTAAATAAATACCACACAGAAGAGACAAGCACTAACATCATACAGTTTACTGTTACTGTATGAGAAAGTTCTGCCAGCTTACCCGCTTACTGTGCGTTTGACACATGATCTTTTATTTAATTTGAATAGGGTCTGTACAGAGTATGCACAGAGAGGTTGTGCCCTGATCTAAAGGTCTCATTTGTTTCACATCGATACCCTGTCTTTGCACAGAAGGGGAAAAGAACACAACGCTCTCCCCTCTTGAAGTGTCAAACTGTGGTAGGATCATGGCTCAAATTACGCTGATGCTCTGTTGTGCCTTGCCCCGGTGGTGTGCACGGCGCAGGGCACTTTATACTTTTAGTGCCGTGGTACCTTTGTTTTGAAAGATTCTACATACGACACTTTAAACATTTATATAGCAGCAGACAACTATTTTCAATGTAAAGAAATAGTGGAGTAATGGCACCCTGAGCCGAGAATGACGTTGTAACCTGAGCTTCTCTGATCTTTGTGAACCCTTAGATCTTTATGGTGACTTCAACCAGTATGAATTCAACTTGCACAAATTCAACTGAGTACGATGGAGACTTGAGTTGTCCTCTAGGCGAGGCAAAATGAAACAGAAGAAAAACAAGTATAGCTACTCATATTTCAGTTGCCCTGAAAGAAACAAAGAAAAAAAAAGAAGAAAATATGGCTTTTTAAAAATGACCACAGGTGAGCGGTAAGTATATGTTGACTAAATGCCCTTTCTAAATAAAAATATGCACACGATTGGAAAAAAAATCCATCTATATCTTTTCTATGATATTTATAACACATTCTCCCTTTCAAAGTAATTTTATTCAAGCAAGATGTCTAAACCCAACTTGCTCCCGAATACTTGTAATTGTACTCACTGTAAGTTGCTTTGGATAAAAGTGTGCAAAATTACTAAATTGTACAGGGGGTCTATGAACCTACCCACTCTCCACCCGTAGTGTGGGTAAATCTTTCTTATATTTGCTAAGAAAGGCAGGAATAATTATGATTAGATATGGATCAGATTTTAGTACTCCTCTTTCTCAGCTTGTCTGATCCCCTCTGCTATCAGTTGTAGCACTCTCACGGACACACAGCAGGCAGCACAGAAATTATAGGAAAAAAAGTTTTAATAGGACGACATTCTCAGGTTACAGGACAAACAGTCAGAGTGAAAAAGGGGTAGTGTAAAACTCTTTGCTCCTTTTACAGTGAGCCCTAAAATGTCTTCTATATCTGTTTATTCTGTTATACATTCTGTTATACATAATGTTATACAGGTCTTTTTTAATTGACGTCTGATCTTTGATCGCAGAGATGATGAGACCAAGGTGAGACCAAGTTATGGAACAGAAAGTTTATCTTTTATAGACCTGCCTTCCGGGTCTAAATAAAAAAAAGTTAATAGGAGCACAGAATGGTGTTTTTCTCATTGTTTAGTTTTGGGTTTCACCAGGGCTCACGTTAATGTATGTGCAAATAAATTGAGCTTTTGACCTACATTTCAGATATATTGAGATATTCGTTTGCAAAATATGATGTTTGCAAACTGCTGTAAGTTAAAAGTCAGCTGCTGGCGCGTATCATGCATGTCACCCCTTGCCAAACTCTTTGTCCTTGAAAGAGAATGCCAAAGCTGTAAAACTAATACCGACAGACATACAGTAGCTGTGCTCTTACTAAGATTATTTTTCTATATTAACATTACAGGGGCTTTAAATTCACCGCTGAATGATTCGACTGACGTGAGTGACGTGTTTTTTATGCGTTGGAGAGCATGTAGAAAAATACTTACTTTGAATGCTTAACAATCTTGTAATTGACAAACACTAATCTTATCCAGTGGGAACTTATTATGTAAGTTCGCAACATGAGTTAATCACAGTAGGGGCGAATATTGAAAACGGCATTCATTTTACTCATATAGGGAAAATTGGTTTGAAGTCCTTATTTGGGCAGGGGCACCTCATGAAAATGACGTACGACCTTGCAGGTCTATTGTGAGCGCACACAGTTTCAACAAAAAAAATCCAGCTTTAAGTGCAATCAAACAGAACACACAGTGTCTACAAGCCAATCCTCACTGCAAGACAGACACAATTGTTAGCCAACACTCTATATAACCTCTGGATTAGCTACCTGCACCTCCAGCCTGTCCTTAACCAGACCCCTGTGCTGTGCCACATATTGGTTTATTGATTCACAGCAGTCAGACCATAGATCTCCTATATAAAGACTTTTGGCTTTTGGCTGAGCCTGGTAGTGCAAACTCTGAGGTCCATGTAGCGCCTCCCAGAGGGCAGGGGGGAGAACGAGTCGAGTTTAATGTGAGTCGAGTTTGGGGAGTGATAGTGTCTTTGATGTGGCCCAGGACCAGTCTCTCAAAGTTAGAAAGAAATATTTTTTATATGCTTAAATTATACTATTTGTGAGCTTAGCACCGCTTAGCAGGACATCCCTTGCTGTATGTAGTGAGGCTTCGGTGTGTCACAAATGCGCAGTCAGTATCAATGCTGATACTGTAAATAATAGACATACAGTAGGAGTGATGATAATACAGTACATGCTTTGAATTCCTTCGATAGGTAGGATATAGCTATGCAGTGTTCTAAGCAGACCGGATGTTATGATTCCCCTGTGAGCCTAGTGATCAGAGTATCGATGGGGAAATTGTCCGTGATAGTAGTAAAGGAGTTTGTAATCTATATTGAGGTTTAGAAGTTCCTGACGGCTGTAGAGGCATTGCATATGAATGTATAATAATAATAACCTTAAACTGTCATGTATCTGTTATGAAAATCAGCTCGTAATAAAATATAATAAAATTTTTATTGAAAACTCGCTCAACATGGGAGCCACAATTAGACTACCATGTGACCACAGGGCATGATGCAACAACAAGTAAGGCTGATCTCTCTAGCCTGCATCACATTTGCAATTCTCATGGACACTACCCTCTAGTGGGCTAAAATCCTCACCATTGATTTTTCTTTTACGTCGCTAGTGTTCTTTCACTACATTTGTATTGGAAGGCCATTACAGCTATAGATGTAAAAGAAATGTCTGTGCTTTAGAAATAGCAATTCAATTTCATGTCAATTTAATGGTTTCTCTATTTTTTCAACAAGCAAGATCAGGCTAAATCTAACATGACACAGTGTTATAAGGCCAGAAGGTATACCATAAACTGCTGGTTATTAATAATTGTACAAAAGTTCCATTTAGAATGTCATAGACATAGAATGTCAGTACAATATGAAAAACAAAGAGCAACGGGCTTGCATTCCGCAATGTAGCCTACAATCAAGTAGAGAGAGGAGGAGGAGGGTGCCTTGCTGTGGTTGAGTCCTACTGTATGTTTCCGCTGTGCACAATGTTCGATTGTCCAATATTATGTGTTTTGATTAAGTTCCCGTAGCGTACTACGGTGTACATTTTAGGACATCCTCAGACGTTTCACATTTTTCCTTCGTCTGACACCGCCTCAGACAACAGCTTCAGGCGAAACGGTCTTTGACAGAACAGCGAATGAAGCCATTTCATCTGAGGCCTGACGCTTGATGGAGCAATTCCATAGACTTGACATACAGTAGGTTATCTGTCCTGAGGATGTCCTGATATCAACACAGTTGACGATGGTTTTTCAAGAGACCTGATACCGTTTAGTCTGAGGAACGATGTGTTGTCAGATATCTGAGAAGGCTACTGTGACAAATTAGAATGAAATGGATTTCAATGTAGCTCCAAAAATCTGAACTAAGCAATACTGTACGAATATTAATGTGAGGCTAAATATATCATGTCATTCACCCAAATTACACAACCATCTTTGATTGCCCCTATTGGAAAACAAATATTTTGCCACTGGGTCCAGCTTTCATGATCTGACCACTAGGGGCTAATAGGCCTCTATCTGAGAAATATATCCTGCCTCCAAGGCAGTGTGTGTGAGGTGGTGTGTGTGTGTGTGTTGGGGAAGGAGGGGGAGGGGGGGGGGTGTTTGTTGGGGGTGTCTGTAATTGCATGAATGTGACAGAAATGATTAATTAATAAGTTTGTGTCAAGACGAAAGCATATCACATCAGCATAGTCACAACTACATAGAAAATGTTATAAAAGTTTAAAAAATAAATAACCCAATGTAATATACCCAAAATATAATAGAAAATATTTTATAGAGATAATGAGGTATTTTATTTACATAGAAAGATAAGTTTGAGTTTGAGGCTAACCTTAGCATAATCTGTAAATATCAATGCATTGAAAATATCCAATCTCTTGTGAGTTTTTTGGGAAAACAAGTCATGGTGTAAAAGGCAAATGGTGAGAAGCAGCCAGTCGATGACAAGCTTTACATAAGTCCAACCTCATAGACGGTTACGGTACGCCTCTGGGGAGCCTGGCAGCTGATCAGGACCAGAGGGAGAGGAACCATCGTAAGGGGAAGAACACAGACACTAGAGTCTCAACAAGGGAGGAGATGCGAAAGGAGGAGGAGTTGGTTCGAGGGCCAGCAAGGGAGAGGCAGTCGCATACATTCACAGACCCTCCTTTCCACCCCCCACACACACACCCCACACCCTTCTTAGATGCGGAGCTGGTCTTCAGGCACTTGGTCAGTCTCATGCCTGGTGTGTCGCACGCACCTCGTCATCTCTGCTTCCCTCGGCGCCGTACAGTACCTGGAGTGTAACACGGGCTCATCTTTGCCTCGAGCAACACTTCCGCGCCAATGACTCTAAAAGTGGACTTTGCTCTTTTCTATTTGCCCAGGTCAGCCAGATGAACACGCACAAACTGGAGTTTACAGCCAAGGTAAGAATCACCTCACAAATGCCCGGAGGCCAGTCAACTTTGTCTTCAGCTCGTCTTCTTGCAATGTGTCCTCAATTATACGGGTTTTATTGATATTTTCATTTAGAGGATGTAGGTTCAATATCTGTGATAGTGAAACGTTTTATTTTTTGAATCACTGTTTGTATAGCATTTTATAGCAGTTAGCCAGCATGTGACACATGGGCCTCTGCACTCATTTTGTGGGCTGCATGAGTGCGGTTACTTACTGTACGTGCAGACAGATTAACATGGGTTACAGGTATGTTACTGGAATTTCGATGTGGTGATTATTGTCAGAGGAAATCTGAATTTGGTGAGTAAATCACCTCTCTGGAGCCAGAAGGGGTGTTAGGAATTCATGACGCACCCGCCGTCACATTGTTCACATAGTGTTCACTCTTTAATCAAGATGACGGACACGCATACATCCCCCTTTATCAGCAGTTAAACTGGGCTACCGATGAGTTTTCATTCCTTTGCTCAACGTATTTGCCAATATTTTGCTCTGTGTTGTGAGCTTAGTACACCATAAATCACAATCGTTACGGATATTTGGAAGGTTGGTCTGGAGATAAATGAAATCACACGATCAGCTTGAGGGTTTCATGCTCGATGCTGTCTAGAGCTCACAACAGACCAACCTGAAGGATTTCAGCCACCATTAGTAGTCCCATTTTTGCCAATTAATTGGTAAAATATTTAATTATGGGCGAAAATACAAACTACAAATATTTTGAAGTGCATTAGAGCAAGATTACAATTCTCCTCTACGCTTAGGAAATTGCTGCCACAAAACTCAACACACCTTGCTCTTCTCTGCTAGAAGCCATCTGGAAATGTTTTTAATTCTTTGCTAAACAAAATGGGAATAACCCGGAGCGATTTTATTGCTTTTTCACCTGCCTCATGAGAGAAGACATATGGCAGATGCATTGAAATCTTTTTCTGTAGGTGGAATTTAGTAAATACCTGGAAACGCGTATCAAGTTTAAAAGACGACAGCCAGCCAAAGACTGTTTTTAATCCAAAGGCTCAAGGGGTTTGGTGTTAATCCAGGACATTTTAGAGAGGTGTGGTTTGGCTAAATTGACCAGAGTTGTTAAGACAGCTAGCAAGTAGATAGGACCACAGCAAAAGCAACTCAATATTCTATATGAAGCACCAAAAAGGCTTTGGCCATAAGACAGGACCCTCCCCACTTGGAGTTTGATTTGCTCCCCTCTGGCTGGCACTTTTGAATGCCGGCTGAGGAACATTTGAAGGCTATTAACACCCTGGTCATGTCAGGTAAACAGATGTATTTGTCTATGACATGGTATTGTTTTACGGCTGCCTGTTTATTTACTGTGGGTATGAATGCATGAGTGTACTGTTCAGCATTTGTTGAAACCTAACAGAAGTTGTATCTTATGTTGTTTTATCAGAGCTTATCTTGTAAACTACTGTACAGTCTTATTGAAGTGTGAAAATATCCTATTTTGGTATTTCTCACTACATGACCTCTCCTGTCTTTTTCAGTTCACAATCATGATTTAAATATATCATGTGAACATGAAAGCTTTAACATAGCTATATTCACTTGACTATTTAATTACCGTAATGAAAAATTATAGCAGGCAACATTCATTTTAAATATTGGCAGCCAGTTCAAGTTCAAGTTCAAGTTCAGTTAGAAAAGCAAATTCTTCTGTTATTTAGATATTATATTATATTTTGATGACGTCTGGTTCCACGCTGAGTAGGATATTACTTTTATTAGGATATTATCTTTCTTGTGTGTTGAGTAACAGTACATTAAAGTGAACTTTTGTTAAAACCTCGACCCTTTAGCTTCCTTACCTTAATATTGAGTGCTCTTGCTGATAATCTATCATTTGTGTACAGGAACAGTTTAATTCAAGACATATTTCAGTTTTGGATTAAAAAATTAAAATATATATAATATTAAATGAAATTCTACAATAACCAACATGAGTAAGAGAATACATATTACTAGTCCAGTAGAGATGGCCATCAGCTTTGCAGACACGTTAGAAGTATGTTTTTAAGAAACAATATAAGTCACTGGTGGATGAACACATCTGTGAGTTTACGATCCAGCACCTACCGCCATCGAGGGGTTAGTTCATTGTGAACGTCAGTGTGAGGACTTAATATTGAGGTAAGGAAGCTACTGTACAGAGTCCAGGATGTAACATATGTTAAATTCTGCTTAAAATTTTATAAGCACTTGAATCTATGTGTGTTTATTTACCACTATCTGGACTAAAGAGGGTAAGCGGCTGACTGAATGATAAATATGTTTGGTAATGTGCTCAAGATACCTATATGCTCACTGTACATTGCTTTAGATGAAAAAGTCTATTAAATAAATACAACACATGTCAGATCTAAACGGCTGGCTGACCTACAGAGATGTAAGGATACATTTCTATGGGTGACCATTGCATCGGGTTTGCTCTGTGTGCAGGAAGATAAATACACCCCCTGCTGATAAATACACCCCCTGCTGGAATTGATTCAGGTTGTCCCAACCCAACCCAAATATTTTGATTGCAATTCTCTGATCTCAACAATTTACTCACAAATGATGCTGTAAATGCCCTTAAATAGTGTAGATTCCTTATAAGAAGCAGGCAACATTGAAGCGAAGTGTTTTATATACAGTACACTCACCGGCCACTTCATTAGGTACACCTAGCAAATCTAATACAGTAATAGTCCTGCAATAAATCTCACTTCATGATTGTCATAATGTTCAGTTTATATTGAAACCCTTTAAGAGAGGTGGCGGGGGAATGATAAGGTAAAATTAGACCAAATGTCAAATAAACAGGTTTCCTAGTTATAAGATCTAAATGGAAGTAGGCGTCTTGCTTTTGCCATACCGCACATAAAACGTGAAAAAACTTGATAACTGTATTATTCAACACAAGTTTAACTGGTGTTTCCTCCTCTGCTGTTGTAACTTTAGTTTGCTCCACGCCTCAGATGGTGCCAGTCCCACCAAATGAGCCCTGGGACTGGTCCCACTGGATGCCTGCTCTCAGCGTGAGGGTCAGGAGACCAGAAAGGGATGGGATATTACTTTTAGAAGCTAATGTTTCCAGAGGAGTAAAATAAGTCCACAAGCTAAGCAAAGAAGCTGGAGACACAACTTGCTGGGGTCACAGTACACATGTCCTCATCTGGCTCCAGTTTAAACCATAGAGGCATATCAGAAGACATCAAAGTCAAACAGATTCAAACTGGTATGGCTCCAATTCCCAGGAATGCGCAATTGACAGTCTGTGACTGGTTAGTTCTTTTTCATTAACGCACAAAGTGAATTACCAAATTTTATTTTATCTTTGAAGGTTATTTGGCTTAGATAGAAATTTCCAGCAAGTTCCATACGCACTTCGTTTTTGTCCCAGAAAATATTAAGAATTAGGTCTTAGGTCTAGAAATGTAGCAAATGGAATTCTACATTCCTGTGCTGGTAGGCAATTTAGATGGATTTTTCATTAATCAATTCTGTAAATATTTGACTACTATAACCCAATCCTTTTGGCCTGGGAAGACCATTCTGATTCAGCTCCACGTTTTGTTGGAACAAAACTTTCTTATTTGCATCTTATTTGACCTGAAAAGTATGCCGTCTCATTATGAAATGAAATGCAAACGATTGCTTTATTGTTATTAGCCATGTGAACGTTGTCCAACCCACAACCAAAATTCAGTTAATTGAACATACTGTAAATTAAGTGTTACAAATAAACAAATTATATTGAATAAATCATTCTCGAGTTCAATTGGTACAGAGTCTGCAGTGGTACGTACTGTTCTGCCCCTACAACTTAACAGCTTTGTTGCAATATAAATCAAGTTGTTAGAAAAATATAACTCCATGTACTGTAGCTACCAAAGCAAACTGGCCTAGTTGGTCAATGAAAGGAAATAATCCCTCGATTTGTATTGCTAATCTACCTAAAGTCACTAATTGACGTTTAGGGGTGATCCCATAGAGATAATAATTGTGTAGTGACCTACTTTTATTCAACAACTCGACTCGATTCGACTCGGCTTGATGAAACTGAACACTAGAGAACAAACTGCTAGTAGCTGGACCCATAAGTTACAGGTTTTGGACAGCTCGAAAGACGAAAAAATGTCGAACTTTTCATACATCTAGAGATAATGACTCAAAATGAACGAATCAACAAAATGAATCTGACATTATAACTTTCCCGACATTATAACTGTATACCGCCCTGAATACAGCCTTAATTTCTATCGGCCACAACTGAACTATACCACGTGGATGCTGATTGGCTGGTGGTTCCCCCTAACTGACATCCGTTTTTCATTTGACAGTTGAAAAACGCAGGCTGATAAGCAAAGCAAAGAAAATTGAATATCTCCATGACAGAATATTCGCCAGCAAAATCATGCTAAATTCTAAAAACAGTAATGTGACCTTAAATTAATCTCACTTGTGAAATATAGTTTCTGCCTGGAATTATTGCTGGGAATTATTAATTTGGTTGATTGATTATTAATGCATAAATATTGTATCTTGCCATCTTGATTGCAATTTGTCATACAGTATGGCTATCTCTTGTCTTTAGCTTGTGCAGAAAGAGTGAGATTCTTGTCAGTAACTATCTATAGAACATCAATTACTGCATTTCTACACCGTCTCCTTTTATTTATGATAAAATTGTTATCAATAAATACCAGTATTCTGCCATACTACACCCATCATGAGGTTGTTATCTGTCTGAATATCAGTCTGAATTAAAACATATGGGTGAAAGGGCCTATATGTTTATCACGATATTGTGTTTTAATTATATTATTCCTCTTCTTTTTCATGTATGGGTGAAGATTGGAAATTTCAAAGTCGTGTGCATGATTTATGTGAAATCTAACATTATATACTCCATTTGCCCCTCTACTATTTCTCAACTGTGGGAGACACTGATCAAATCAGGGCTCCTTAAAAATATTTCCACAGATCAAGTTTCATCCCACAGTGGCTTGCTTTAATTTTCTAAATTTAGCTGGATAAACTGGAAAAGGTCATAAAAAAGTAAAATGGATGCCATTACAGGCCCCAGTCTTTTCTACTTTGTTTTTATGAGAATCAACCTCCATATTAGTGTTTCTGACAGAGAAAACCAGCTTGTATCTTATAATGAAGTTAGATTGCAGTCTGTTCTTATTACCATGGCTGGCATACAAGACATTGTTGGCTTCATAGTCATCCTACTGGAAATGGCAGTGGTCTGAGCTGTGGTCCAATGGCATTCCAAATCTGAGGTCTAACTACTACACTTCCCAGTGCAGCCCCCCTTCTCTGCTTTCTCCTCTTGTCCCACACATCCCACGCATTGTAAATGTCCCTGTTGCAGAAGCAGAAGCAACAATCTTCAATCTGTTAATGGATTGTAAAAGGCGTCTTTCGGGTTGTCACTTTTATAACTGAGAGCTTATCTGTTTTTGAAGTTACGCCCGTTCCAGTAGTTCTATGAACGTCTCCTGGCAGGGGTGATAATGTGCGGTGTGCATACTGTAGTAACCCTGTGTCCCATCTGTGTAACGGAACTTCAGGGAAGGCATCTGTGCATCCTGCTCCTACTGTGCATGCAGCTGGCGTGGGGCGGTGTCCCTGGTCCATGTCGGCACTCGGTGACAAAAGATCACCTCCTGAGCCTCAATCACCTGGTGAGAATTCCTCTGTACAAACACGCCCCTCATGCAGAACGTTGGATATGAAAGAGATTTTCTACTGGACACACACGACCAGCGTGCACAGAGCCACAGATAGTTAACAGCACATCCAAAGCAAATGCAATACATAAACACAAGTCGCTGTCTACAGAGATTTAGAGGTTTTATCAAAATATTGTTGGTATCCAAAGATCCTAAATTAGTTCTTTGACTAATCCTTTCTACCACTTCATGTTTACTTCACAGATTGACAACCAGTTGGACAATGGCTGTTCAATGATCTATGTATTTACAGAGCGCCAGAGTTTGGTGAGTCATTGCAAAATGGCATAGTGTTTCTATAATGAATTCTTTGCATTGACCTTTGCACTACTATCAGCTCCATGCAAAATGTTATATATTTAGTCTAGTGGTGTGACTGGAAAAAGTCGGAAATTGAGGAATTGAGGTTATTCTTTAAATTGCTCCATGCAGTGCATAAGAAAGTCATCCAGCGAACATCAATGGGAGCAGACAGTTTTGGCATTTACGACGAGTCTGTGCCGGCGTTCTGGAACACTGGTAGTTGGCAAGGTCCGCACATAGGTTCAGAGTCTCAGTTGGCCCTCTATGCTAAAGGAATATCTCATGGTATGGGAAACACATCTTGGTTCCTATAAGTTACAATAACAATTTTGTCTTGTGTGCAAGTCATTGGACAAACGCAATGCATCAAGATGGCTCAGTTAGCCAGAAGAAGTAGTTAATAGACCTACAATTTAAAAAGTAATACTCACATAGTATGAGAGAGTATGAGGAATATATATAATGGTGAATGGCAATTGTGAAATAATTCAATGACCAAGGTACAAATTTTATTCTAAACTAACTTAAACTAAATCAATTATACTGATTTATTTTTATGAATAGTGGGAAAAAATATGCCACAGTGGTATGGTATCCAAGTCTAGGCACGCATGTGGATTAAAAACTTTAAAAGGCTTTTATGTAAAGGGATAAAACATAAAAGAAAACATTTGGACAAAGGTTATAAAAGAAAGTCAAAATTGTAAAGTCATGCCCCTAGAATTCTAAAAGAAATCCCCAGATGATATGAGATCTTATTTTCCATTTCCTCTTATGCAACAAACCTCAGTTAAGTCATCATAAGATGTCAGAAGACAAATTAGAAAACATATACTAGTGAGTTTGTTTTTATCCAAAACCTGCTTTCTTTAAAGAAGTAATATTAGGCCACTGGAAGGCAGAGAGATGTAAAAGAGGGTTCATTCTCCAGGGTGCTTCATCTATTTGTGTGCTTTCAATCTGATTCCAAACTGAAAGTAGCTCTTTCTAAATTAGCTCTTTTATGGCGATTAGAGTCAAAACACTGATTCTACACAGGTATCATGTTTACACTACATAGAAATAACCTTACCAAAATGTGAGGTTATAAAATACTTGCATGTGGTGATAAATGTTATGCACTGCCTCTATAAAGAGTAAGTAAACCCCATTTTCTAGTGGGAGGGTGCTCCGGTGCTGAAATGTATACAGTAGCATGGCAACTGCCTCTGCTACATCTGTTGTCTCTGAATCAACCAAAAGCAAACTATTGTTGTAATCGTCTGGTCTAGTTTTGCTTGAATTTGCACATTTTCACAAGTGTGCTCTATGTTTTATATTCTAGAGTAAAGTCTGTTATATCAAAGCAGTCTTTCCACAAATCATGGAGCTTCTGAACACCCATTTCCATTATGCAAAGAAGTCAGACAACAGAAGATACGTCAACACTCTCAAGAAGGTTATTTACAACCTTTACTCTCAAAGATGTATACCTGAGATTAATGAAGAGATTGAGGTAAGATCACTGCTCAGTGAATATCAATTCATAGGACTGTTCTTCATTTGCATTTGGGGAATTTATCTTGTCTGTAACTTAAAATAACTCACAATATGGAGGATGCAGTAGTACTACCTTCTCCTAACCCACCCAACTAAAGCCCAACATTTAACAATCAGAACAAATCGCTCCATATACATCAATCCATGTACAGGTAAGCATATCTGAACATCTATACTGTATTTATATAGCCCCGGTAACTGGATTTTTAAATAAAAACATCACTGGACGGGAGGTATTTCTCACCATGGGTTCAGTGGTGGAACAATCGGGAAAAAACACATGTTTAGCATGTTGGGAACTTAAAAAAGTACACTGGCCAGTTTGTTGTAGCAAGGCTTTGTACAGTAGGTTTTACTGTGATCTTTAAGCTTAAATTATGTGGTTTAACTATGATTTGTTATGACATAAGTTGACATTGTAATAATGCAGTTATCTTACATTTTTCAAATTTCAAATTTTTCCAAAAATAATGTCATTGCGCTATGGTTGAAGACTGCAAGTGAAAGATCTTTCACTTAATTCTTATAAGGGAAAATTAGTTTCAAGCTGAATGTAGTAGAATGAGGAAAAAGTTACAGCCCCCAGTACACAGCATTTGCAAGCAGAGAAAATGAAAAGGCATCAATACAAGTAAGAAAATGTAAAGAAGTAAATTCCATTTATTGTGCCCAAAAGACACAAAGTCTGAAGAGATGAGTCCTGTCTAAATTTGATTAAACTTAATGAATTTACTCAGATAATGATCAATGAAAAGACTGCCTACTACATCTGGGATCATAACTATCATATTAACCATTAACAGACCTTTGTTGGAAGTCTTCTTTGAAAATTGCTAGAATTGTACCAGTTTTTAATAAAATGTACTGTTCTTGGACTTACCATAAGGTATTAACTGATCAGTGACACATGATTTAGCAGTGTGCCGCCCTTAAAGGCAACCTGCAGTAGAATTTTGGGGTCAAGTTTTTTAGGAGATTAAACGTATGCACATTATAATAAAAATATTATACAAAGATTACAACTGGTCTAATTAAAAAGCTTTTACCACATTACTGTTGAAGTACATTCCCGGGGGTAGGGGGACGCGTGGCAGTTAAGAGAATGACATCTCTACTGCACTTCTTCACGAAAAAATCAAATTTTTATTACCTTCCCTCCTTTATGCAGGACAGTCCAGTGAGGTTCATGAGGGTCCGTAGTAGCTCCCCAAAGGAAGCTCTAAAAAAGGCCAAAGCTGTGATTCAGATGTACATGACCCTCATGACAGAGAGTGCTGGCCCTGTGGATTGGAACTGTCAAGAGGAATATGCTGTTGAGGAGGACACAGAACTTCACACCATCAGCACAGGTAGGGGGGAATTACATTTTCCTCTTAACTGAACGTAGTATTAAAACTGACAAGAATATAACATATCACCCGAGTTAAAGGTCTCAAATGATATTGGGCTTTAGCAAAACCCAAGACTGTATTGTCTGTCTGAGATGTTCCATTTGGTCGATGTATAATGAACCAAATCTATTTTGGTTTTGTGGTTTTATTCAACCTCTATTAGATTCCATTGTTTCTCAACTTTGTCTAAAAAACTAATAAAATTCATGTAGAGGGATGCAAGATTAATTTGTCTGAGGAATTTTGTGAAAACTAGCAAATGCATGGGTTTGTTTCCCAAATGATGGTGATGTTCCTCTTCTCCACCTAGGTAGCCCTAACTGCCGATGTTCCTGCCTACCAGCTGTGCAAACAACCGCTCAAACTTATCCCACCATTAACACATGGAGCAGTTCAGAGAAACCTACAAACCCCCTACATCCCAGCCGAACACATCAATCTCTTGGCATACGGCACTACAACACCAAAGAGCCTCTGGGGACTTCTAAGATAAGGGGGTTCACGACTGCCCCTTCAAGAAGTAACGATGACATTGGTAGACATCCATCCAAGGAAAGGGATTTGTCGGACAATACCGCAACCGCATATGATAATGTATACTTCCCAATACCTCATCCCAATACCGTGAACCCAGGGTCTTATGTCATAGATGAGACAAGGGAGGCTTTCACCTTCAGTTCATTGGCAAGTGGGACTAAAGACTCACTAAAAGAGCATTTTTCCGTCTCTAAAGTGGCTCCTATCACCCCGGCCCCTTATCTGTACAATATTGTTGACCCCATTCCCAGCAGGAAAGAACATACAGCATTTGCTTTAGCCAAGAGATCACTGGATGCCAAGAACTTTTACATACCGCGTAACTCAGAGACTGGTCATCATCAGGATAGGGTTGCAAGACCTGCCCCTGAGGAAACTCAGACAAGAGTAAACATTCTACAAAGCAATATGGATACAACAGGTGTCCAGGTTTTTAAGCTTACTCAAGGCACTCAAGAAGGAGATCTCCAAACCCAGAGAGCTGAACCTGAAACAAATATTAGAGGAGTGCATAGGGACATGTTTAGTACAGGTAATGTATTTGGCTAAGCTTTCTGACATTACAGGGATTTGTACTAGGGATAGGGTTTAGAAAATTCATACTAATGTAGGTGTTGTTCAAAAGCCTTTGAAATGTAAAAAACAGAAAAAAATGTTGCTGTTGACTTTAAGGTACACTCCTCAATTGCACTGTCCATGGGTGGGGAAAAGTATGGTTCTTGGGGGAGGGGTAGAGAATAGTATGAACCTATCATGTCTTTAGTAGAAGGTGTAGGGAGAAATATCACCCACTCAGCCCTGAGTGAGCAGCACTGCACTCTCGCAGTTTCAAATCAAAAGAACACTGGTTTCACAATTTGAGGAGTGTCCCTTCCAACATTTGCTTTACATTTTGTCAATCGTGTGATATAATACAGTCAGTACCTCTGATACAGGGCGCAGAAGATTGCTGGATCACTACAGCAAAACATCTTTTATGTCTGTTTCTCTGTCTTAGACATGCTGTCCAACAAAGAAACTAAGGGTGGCCCCAAAGCATCTTCACACAATGGCCCACTGGGAAAAAGCCAGGATGGAAACAATAGCTTGCCAATCTCCAGCCAATCTATGCTCATCGTTATTACAGTATCTGGGGGAATGCTGTTTGTTTTTGTCTGGTCCTGTTTGTTAAGCAAAAGGGTAAGTCTTTTGGTTTGACCTCCAGAATGACATATATTTGATGTTAACTTCTCGTAATCTATTTCTGGAACACTTTAAATAACCTTACTATATTTTTCAATTCAAAGTTCAGTGGGTATTTTTAAGTAATCTTGTTTATTATTTATATTTTTGTTTTTCAGAATATTTAATGAAGACAAAAAAGTGTTTGAGAGCATGCAAAAGCAAGTGGGACACTAATTTGAGGGCTTTAATTAATGGGTCAAAGTTTTGTGAACTGCATTATGATACATATAATTTGTATGGAACACCACCACTGAACACCATACCTTTTTCCATTACATGTAGAAGAAAATTCTAAGTATATTTGTAATTCAGTTGCATGTGAAAGAAGAGAAGTAATGCCTCAACTCCAAAACACAACAAAAACGTTATCACCATACTGTACTTCATTGTACGGTGCTGTAGAATTGACTTTGAATTAATTGTGGCATGACAGTAAAATCTGTGTGTTTTGTTTTGTGTTTTGATATATATAAAACCCCTAAAAAATATATTTTGTGTCTTTATACAGCTAATTAAGAGGCCTGTTCATCAGTTCAGTGTAATTGAAATCCAGAGGTAAGTTATACTATTAACTAAATATCCCTTGATTGTGTACAAACGTCATCTCAAATTTTGTGATTAAGGCAGTAAGTGCCTAAAAAGAATGAATTAGTCTCCCTCAATAGGGGCCTCTCATACACAGTCCTCCTAAGTCAGTCCACAAATGCAGGCAATATTTTTACACATGGCCTGTTTAACAGTGAAGGAACTATTATTGTGTAAAGTGGATTTGGTTTTTCACAGTTTCTGAGAAAAACAATTTTGTTTTCAGATGAAACTCATTCAAATAAAAACTGTGTGTGTCCTATACTGAAGCATAAATGTACAGAAGGTCTTGAAAGGTCTATAATCTGTATCAATACGCATTCCCAATTATTTAAAAACCTGTTTTAAGGCAAGGTATATTCCATAAAGGCACATGACGCAATCTAATGACTAGATTATATATTTATCTTTAATTATGGAGGAATCTGCAAGTCTCCATCTTGAATTAGGCCTGCAGGCCTCTAATGTAAAGGGAATGTCACATTTTACAGGGCAGGTAATCATCTTAAAGTAAAGACAACCCCATACATGGAGCTCAAATACTGTGCTATGAGAGAATGAAGAAATTGTATGAAGGTCTTTATTTCGATGCTGGCTTTGTTCAGATGTCTGTCACTTATTAAGAGAATAGCATGATGAACTTTCAGGAATACAGGTTCCTATGAGGTCTGACAAGAACCCAGATCTTTGGACAATGATCCTTAATTCCCTCTCATGCCACCAAATGGCTCCTTTGTAATTGAATTGTAATCTCTCACTTGTTACATTTAACACATATGTAAATGCAAAAATGTTAAGATAGCCATAACACTGACTGAAGACTCTGGCATGATTATATTTATGGAACTATTATTATTTTATGCAGCTGTGAAAATGTGTTTTCTCTTTCTATTATCTTTAGACTTGGACCCACCTTGGACCATCATCCATCTGGAAGTTTATACAGTAGATAACCATTTGTCTTGTATACTGTATATAGATATAGATTTATAAATACAAAAACTACAACCACACC
>JAOEHI010051183.1:5885-19233 GCA_025447815.1 Percopsis transmontana | reverse complement strand
CAGTCTGACTCCATCTTGAAGGAGAAGTTTAACTCTCTTAAACTGAATGACTTTTATGCTTCACTAAATGAAGCCACGTTTCCAAACCTCCGGAGGATGGCACAGAAGATGCTGGCGTTGTTTGGCTCGACCTACTTGTGTGAGCAGACGTTCAGCGTCATGAACGTCAACAAAACCCGTCACAGATCAAAGTTAACAGACCAGCACCTCAGATCCATTCTGAGAATTGCCACAACAAAACTAACCCCAGACTTTGATGCACTGGCAAAAATGGGAGCCCAACAACACTGTTCCCACTGAAATGTAACGTGAGTTTCTCTACTGTTATGAAATAAATGCATTGTTTGCTTTGCTGCCTGTTAAAGGTCAAATCTTTGTATATAATAGTTTTTACATGTCATTACATTAATACACATTAACACCCAATCCATCTGGTCCTCGAGGAGCAGATGGATTGGGTGTTTAGTGTGGGCCAAGCTTGGCCCACCTGTCAAATTTGAGAACTCGGTGTGGCCCGGGAGTGAAAAAGTTTGCCCACCCCTGCTCTAGCTAGTTCTCGCTAGTTCTGATTAACCATGATCCACCATTAGCAAACAGTCTCCGTTATATGACTGACCTTCTGGCATTCACGTAAACAGCAGCATCACGTCATTAGTCCAGCCAATCCCAATTGGCCAACTACACAGTTATGAAAGAACATAGGATTTAAAACGACAAAGAAAAAGCCACTAATTTATGCACCCAGGCTACTTCTTGGGTCAGAAAGAGAACCTTTACATTCACTAATAATGCAAGAAGCTGACCTAATACAAGCTTTCCTCCAACATAATCGACCCAGCCAGCCATTTTCAAGGCCATAATTCAGCTCCTGTAGAGTAGGCTGTAGACAAACCCAAGCGCTCCCCTTCATCATAAAGAACCATTATAAAATAACCACATTTGATAACATTTGGTTACATTTGACTAATCTGACATCTTTGAAGAGGCTAATCTCATAGAAGCTAAAAATGCCACTAATCCTCATAGAGGTCGTCATCACAGAAGAGGAGGCAGGTTGCAGCAGGGGCAACATGATCTGGCCTAGTGACATACGTGTCACAGAAAACACACAAATAGACAGAACACGTGCCATTATACCGGGTCTCAACCATTTTGTTTGTCGGGCTGAACTATAAAGCCCTTGTTAACCATTACATAATGCTATTTTTAACGACAATGAACCATTTATGTAAAAATTTTATTTATGTAGAAAAATTTATTTAAAAAACATTTCAAGCTCATCTCTTGAACGCCCCCCAGGAAGCTTCCTGTGAGCCTTCAGACCCCACACTGAGAAGCCCTGTAGCAGGCTACTGTGTCCACCCGTGGTCTTACCTCTCGTATCTTGTCGCGTTTCTCCTTGACGTCAGGTTCAGGCGGCTCTCCGTCGGTGACCCCCACCACCTTGGGCATGGGGACGGGGGGCAGGGGCTTCGGCCCCACCGCCACCTCCTCCTCCTTCTTCTTCTTCTTCTTTAAGTCCTCCGCCACCTTGGTCTTCTCCGTCTGGATCTCGGCCCGCAGCTCCTCGCGAGACTTCCTCAGCTTCTCCTTGGCCTCCTGCAGCGCCCGCTCGTGGTCCGCACGGATCTTGTCACGGAGGCTCTCCTCTTCCTCCCTGCAGGGACAGGAAGTCAGATGGTTTGACAGCAGGAAGACGCGGTAACGAGGGGAAGCTTTAGATTACGAACACAGCTGTGGAGTTCTGGCAACATTACAGGCAATTATTAAACATGTCAAAATGCATGGTCAACGTGAAAACGCATCCCTTAAATGCCTAAAACTAAAAGGATTTCAGTGTATTACAACTGTGTATTTGCCAAATAAACATAAAGCATAACAGTATCAGTGTGAGAGAATAAATTACGACTGATATCAATTAAGGACGCCCCCCATTTAAAGCGTAACAATACATTCCTTTTATTGGCTTTCCTTTAGGCTTTGTATAAAACGGTTGCAGTAAGAAAGTGGGAATATTCACTGCTGTACATTTTCATGAGACGGTCCTTCTCTTTTCCAGAGAGAACTAGCCTACATACTGTATATTGGCATCAAAAATGCACCTTAAAACATCTAGCACTCAACACAAAAACGCAAAGATAATAAATAACACAATACGATAGAGTAATCAGGTCAAAGGCTGTGTCCCAGAGCCCGCTGTTTACACAGCTCTCAGAGTGAGAATATAGCATTCTGGATAACATCTCATAGCAATGTCTACTGGGGAAAGCCTACATCCAGTTGCCTTAGGATTACATCAGCTCCAGGAAATAGGACAGGTGCTCAGGTTTAGAGGACAGAAAACATGGTCAATGGGTTCACAGCCTGAAGGTGTTGAAATGGCTCCGCACCTCAGGGGTCCATCATAAAAATTAAAAAAAAGGAGATAGAAAAAGTGAGAGGATGGGGACATTGTACCGTTGACGTACATTGCCTAAAATAAATAAAATCGATATTAATTGCGTTTTCTGTTCCCTTTGACTGTGTGTGTCTGTTTGGGATCATTATTGTCATAAAATCCAATTCCTGATTCGCTGAGTCGCAGCCTAAAGTCATGGCAGGTAAAACGGCTTCAGGTCCTGAACATTGTGAGATGGATTAAAACACTGTAGTTACCGATTCTAAACCTAAACGAGCCATTTAATTTCAGTTTAGATAGTGTGTGTGTGTGTGTGTGTGTGTATGTGTGTGTGTGTGAGTATGCCAACATTAGATACAGTAGATGTCAAACATGATGTGTGGGGTTTGAAGTAACAATAGCATATGACATGTACGAGACAAAAAACAAAGTGGTGCAAAAACAGGTTTTCGTTGATTTAACGAAGTAATGAGAAGCAAGCATGATTTTAATCCAGTTTGAATCTGCCATGGATGTACTTATTACATGTTTGTAAAGTAATTTCTGAGCTACTTATGTTTCATAATTCGGCAAAACTGGGTCCTTCTGTAATAATTTGAAAAATAATTTCAAACCACTGTAATGTACTGCAATAGCCTCTGACACTTTTTTTCTTGTGCCAGTGGCAATCTTTCACCAGCAAGTTTCTCCCGTCCAGGTCTCCCCCGTTATACAGTGGTACATCTGCACTGCTCTCGGCAGTCTATGGCTCCCACTGATGAATTTCCACCTCTTACTGGCACACCTCCATCACCAACACCAGCATATTCACACGTATTTTCTGGGCCTGGTCCCGCACAAACCCCGGCGAGCTTTTGGAAGCCCAAGAAGTAATGTGTATTTTTGACACAAACTATATGTTATACCATCCCACAATGGCTCAGTGTATCCTGCAAAAGTTCTGCGATACCGTGAGTGGATGATAGAGATGGACTGGTCATCAATCGGAATCGGGCGGTTTTTGCTCCCAACACGCGATTGGCAAATATCTCTGCATCTAAACGACCTAGAGTCATCAAATAAATAGTGAAAGCTTTATTATGAAAATCTGCATCGGCCAGGACTGAAACGGCCTGTCAGGCTTTTAAAAAAAATGGTAATCAGAATGGGCCAAGAAAAACAATCTTACCAGGAGTGCACATATGTACGGCGTTTTTTTGTGTGGAAATGTCACAATTTTTGCCTAAAAACTGAATTAAAATACTATTAAATATACATGCGACACCGCACCGCCTCAGAGGGGTGCCCAACACAAATAATAGAAAAACAGTCCTGCGTCCCGTGGTATGAAGGCAAAATGTAACTAACAAAAAGGTATTTATTTACAGTATTATTTACTTTAGAGTAGCATTACAGACACTGGTCCAGGAGGCTATCAGTTTATTGAAACATGAACCGGGACTGTATAGCGTACTACAACAGCTGGAGTGCCTAGCAGGGTAACTGCTAGCCTCTGCTCTTGCTGGTGCTGACTTCGATGAGAGGATGGCTTCATTTCGAAAGAAAACAACTGGTCCACATGTTTTCATAGCTGTGTGTGGAGATCGCAATACAAGATCGGGTTGGATCGCATCTATTCTATTGGCTTTACACTGGTTGAGCTGTGCTTGCACACTGATGTTTTGCACTAATCAGTGGCGCTTTAGTTTCTTCGCCGAACTGAACCAAACATGTGTACCAAACTGTGTGTGTGTGTGTGTGTGGGGGGGGGGCACAGTATTGTTACATGGACCATGACCCCCTAGTGAGTGGTACAATTACAATGAGGTCATTTAGCAGACTTTAGCAGACAGGCTTTCATCCAGAGACTTAAAATTACATGCTGCTATTACATGGAGCAGGTAGGGGTTAGGCATCTTGCTCAAGGATGCTTGAGCAACAACTCCCACAACCTTCCGGCTGGGGGCCTAAAACCTTGACCAGTAGACTATCCTGCCTCCCGTGGTACACCAGCGGACGTGCATTCTAGTGCGTTTGTGTATTTGTGTGTCCATCCATGGGACGTGACCCCAGGAAGAGGCATGTGGGCTCAGCTGATAACGGTCTCCGTTGTGCACTGAACACATGCCGTGTGATACGGATAATAATTCTTTATCCTGCGAGAGTGTGGCACGTCAACAGATTTATAAAGGCACAGGGATTATACACTACAATAGCTCACAGGTAGCTGTCACAGGGGATGAAGGAATCTAGTGAGAGATACAAGAGGAAAAGTGTAAAGAACAGTCACAGATGTGATGTGAACGGATGAAGCCGAGAGAGTTAACACAGTGAGGTAACAAGGCGTGCGTGCGTGCGTGCGTGCGAGAGAGAGACATCTGATGATAATTAAGAAGTCGACACACTTTGCGTCCCTTTCATAACACTGCAGATGCTGAAACATGGAAACCGAAATAAACAGCTTCCAAGTTACGCAACGTCACCCAGGAAACAACTCATAAATATTCATTTCACCAAGCACTGTGCCTGTCCGCAAACTTGAATTAATAGGAAATGGATTTATCCTAGAGATGTGTGAGCAGGGGTGTGTGTGTATGTGTGCGTGCGCGTGCATGTGTGACCACCCAGGGGAGAGGGGCGCGCCACACTTCCTGGGTCTGTGAGCTAAGCATGCTCTCAGCAACATGCATTTAAATGGAATATTTATGGGATATTTAGAGGGGGCTGATGTTGGCTAATGCACGAGTGTTTGTGTGTGCGCGATGCAAAGCGCCGTAAAATGACGAGGAATGGGTACAGCTGACACCATCAGCCCTGATGGCTGCGGGGGCAGGAGCGTGTGTGCGGAAGGTCAGCATGCTGTCACACAAACACAAACAACGCCGTGCAAATTAGAAGAAATGCGACGGATGCATAATTTCCAAAGCGGAACCTCTGGAGATAATGAATAGCAAACCAAATCTGCATAAGCCAAGCACGCCTCTCTCTCTCTCACAAACACACACATCTTCTAGTGTCAGTCAGTCTTGTCTTCCTCAAGCCATTACCCGAGTCACGGCGCCATCGGCGGCCATTCCCTCTCCAATCCAATACAATGTCAAACATGCAATTAAGAGCACGTCAACGGCTGCCTGACTCAATTACCTTGATTTGCACAGAGCAAGCAAGCAGAAGAGCCCACTAGCTCACCACTGCTTTCCCTTTCCAGAATAGAGCAAGCAAGCAGGAGAGCCCACTAGCTCACCTCTGCTTTCCCTTTCCAGAATAGAGCAAGCAAGCAGGAGAGCCCACTAGCTCACCTCTGCTTTCCCTTTCCAGAATAGAGCAAGCAAACAGGAGAGCCCACTAGCTCACCTCTGCTTTCCCTTTCCAGACCAGAGCAAGCAAGCGGGAGCGCGCCACCTCCACCATTAGCGGTTCTAGTCATGTCTGCCTCCGTTAATCACTTCCTCGTTCCAATAACACTCCTGCCTGCCGGACCAATCTCGTCCTCGCAGACGTGAGCTTGGTGACAGGCATCCGCTTCCATGGCAACGATGAAGCTCTGGGGGAGCAGCGGTTGCTTAGCTGCGTGGCAGAGTCGTCTAAGGGAGGCTATTTCGGCGCCGTAGAGGCACAGGCTGGGTGTCCATGTAGTCATGGCAACAAAGCCCACACAAGGCAGAGACAACTAGTCGAGCCTTAATTAGTTCTTTATCCAATTATATTGGGAACGGGACGAATCCTGACCGACTGGATGAGTTCTGAAGGGTGTCATGGCGCTGTTGGCCAGGGTGGGTGAGTCTCCAGTTCCCCAAACAAATATTAAAACTAAAACAGAGTTGTGCGGTGGCACACTTAATTGTCCAGATTCCCCAGTGATATTCACTTACCAGCAAACCAGATTAGAGGCAACAGTGTGGCATTCCAAATGATGACAGTGACAAGCTGGACACTAGAGCAGACACATTTGGTGCTCATTTAATTAATTTAGCATCATTTGGCTGGTGGAGAAAGATTGAGGTGAAAGATGTTATGTCAGTGTTATTCCAGCACGATGAAAAACTGATGCTTTTCCCTTACATCATAAAGAGAAAATGTATATACATTTTTAGCACGTCTAACATTTATTCATGCAATGGAAGTTATGGAACAGAAAAACAACGGCACCGCTGTTCATTAACAGAGGTGAAAAGTGCTTTTGGCCTTCATCCTTAATGAGAAGATTGCAAATTGAAACAGAGCTACGAGACCCACCAGCCGACCTACACAACAGACTAAAGAAAAACTAGGAGAATTAAAGACAAGCTGTAGCCCCTGCCTCCCACGTGTTCCTGTTTACACTTGTTCCTGAGGAACAAAATGGAAAATATGCCCGATTTCTGTCATTTACAAGCATTACACTTTTAGAGGGGCGAATACATGAATGCCAACTAGTGGTTTAAGGGGCGATGTTTAAATGCTAAGAGGTACTCGGCCAGCTAATCTGTGGCCACTTCTGGGCAGGAAAAAGATGAGCATTCACATCAATCACATCAAGATTGCTGTGGGCGCCGGGTAAGAAATTGTTATTTATTCGTAGTTGTGATCCATTTAAAATATGGAGGTTGCTGTGATTGCTTAAAAACAGTGAGCACATGCAATTATAGGATGTCGACTGATTGCAGTCCACAGTGTACAAATACAAACAAAATAGACTGGGGGCAGGATAGTCTAGTGGTCTGGGTGTTAAGACTCCCACCCAAAAGGTCGTGGGTTGGCCTACCTGTAAGCATCATCTTTGAGCAAGATACCTAACCCCTACCTGCTCCATGTAATAGCAGCATGTAATTGTAAGTCGCTTTGGGTAAAAACATCTGCTAAATTACCTCATTGTAATTGTAACAGTAGGTCTCACATTTTCAGGAACGAGAAATGGTCTGGTAAACACTGGTGCATTTCTACAGTTAAGTGACACTAAATTTGCTCTAGTGCTGCGCCGTCAAAGGGCAGTCTGTGGTACTAATGCAATAACACAGGCGACTGCACAATGGTGCTATTGAATACAGTACTAATGCAAGATAGATATACGATAAATGCATTACAGGGGACACCTAGAATGCTGACACCAGTAACAGTATACATTAACACAGAATAAATGGAGGGTAAATGCATTCAATGGGTCTTGTACATTACTAACAGAGGATAGATGGTGGATAAAAGCCTTTATAAAAAGGGGACTCCTACGATGGATAACTATTCCTACTGAATCCAGGATACGTCCATGCGGAGGCGTGGGCGTGGTTTAGCGCCGTCTGAGTGGGAGAGAGGTTCACGGCACACATGGGGATTGGGAACAGGTGTAGGTAACTGTACTAATGACCGTCTCCCTACATAAGCACAGAGAGCAGAGCACGGAGGAGGAGCCTGCCATACTTTCATTTACGCGTGGCAATATGGAGCATAAACCGGTCAGACACGCTCTGCTTGAACAAGCCTACTCGTGTGAGCATATTCATTGCTACAGTACATAAAAGCACACTCCTACAAAAGCAAGCTGCGTGTGGCCTAGCCCAGTGATTGTCAAAGTCAGGGTCGAGGGGCTGGGGGGGTTGTGCTCACAACTTCACAATCTTATATACGTTTTGTTTGTTTTGTTATATATTCAATGTGGCAAGAAAAATCTAAAGTTTGAGCCCTTTGGAATTACCTGGTTCTCTGCATTAATTGATCATACAGTTTGATGTGATCTTCATCAAAGTCAAAAATGTGCTTAAGCTAATAACACAAACAATTGTAATCTTTCATGTCTTTATTGAAGACACCCATTAAACATTCACAGTGCTGGTGGAAAAAGTACATGAACCCTTTTATTTTGATTTAATAACTGGTCGACCTTCCTTTGGTAGCAATACCTTCAAACAAACCCTTCCAGAAGCCCAATGTTCAGGAGGAATTCTTCCTTAAAGAACTGCTTCAGCTCAGCCGTATGTCTAGGATCCCTGGTGTGAATAGCTCTTGAAGTCATTCCACAGCATCTCTATAGGGTTAAGGTCTGGGTTCTGACTGGATCACTCCAAAAGGCCACTTTGTACTAGATTTACTTCGATGTTTAAGGTCCTGCTGCATCCCCCAACTACTGAGCTTCACAGAAGACAGCCACTATGGCATTATCATGTGGGAAGGATACCTTGGGGCAAACTTAGAAACTTAGTGAATTAATTTAAATTATAAATTCATTACATTGAACAAGTGGATACTGTAGGAGCAGGAGTAGGCTACAGGAGGAGTATTGAGAGGAAGCCAAAAGGGAGGTTTTTGTTGTTCCATTCACTCTTTTATTATTAGGTGGCAATTATGAAGTATGCATCCATAAAGTACTGGTTGACCTGTGACAGACGGTTGAGGCAGATTGATTTGCTAAATTGTTATTAAATTGGCATAAATGAATAAAATCCATTGTCGTGCCTTACATATCATTTACCTGTTTAATGCATTTAGATACGAGTAAGAAACCCACAATTCTGCGCCGGTGATATCAAGAGATGTGAGGGAGAAAGTCAGCTTGCCGCTAACCCCTAGCTGCTATGGAGGAAGAGAGGTCGTCTGACTTGTGGGGGGAGGGAGGGGTCCCGTACACTGGTGAGACGTTTGTTTTCCAGAGGCCGGTGTCTTCTCGTGTTCCCTCAAAGTGTTTGGTGGCGTTCCGGCCCCACTTTCCCATGCCCCACTTGGCATTACACGGAGGGGTGTTTTCGTATCTGTAACAGCACTCTAAGCTTTACTATGGTGTGGAATAACATCCTCCCTCTCTTGTTCCTCTTTTCATCCCTTTTTACCCTGCTCAGACCTCTCCTTTTCTTGCTTTCCAACACACACCATCTTTCTCTATCCTCTCCCTCCTTATTCTTTCAATCTCTTTGGTTCGCCCCGTTAGTCAGGCTGCCGTTTCCTTTTCACCATCACCTGCTTTTCTCCATCTTCCCAGTCTCGCTATAGTGTACACTTCTACACGATATAATAATGGTGTGAATAACAATCATCTACACTTTAGAGAGAGACACGAGGCTGTCACACCCATGCAACCCTGCCTAAGGCTGGGAAGCAATTCAGCTTTCAGGAGAAAGTATGTTCTGAGTCTGACTCTCGAAGGGAAGAGTCTTGGTGAAATCTTGGATGAGCGTTTTTTGCCCGCCAAATGGTAAATATAAAATTTAAGTTCACACTCCATGCTCCGATTTTATTTGATTAAGAAATGAAATTTATTTATATATATATATATATATATATATATATAGTCTACAGCACAGCTGAAAAATGGGTGATAAATAATAAATAATGCATAATACAACTTTTTAATTGTGATTAACGATCTCAAACCGCAACATCTCAGTAATGGGAAATATTATTTAAGCATCTACTTTCGAAATATGCAGCGCTATGCGCAACATTATCGCCAATAATGTTGCACTCTCTCACAATTCCCTGGGCTGTCACAGGGATCTTTTCCATCAGCACTGCCTCGGCACATTTCCCATGAGTCATCACGCGGGGAGAAATAACACGCTAGCTAAACACATCCCGTTCGCCCATCAGCAAAGCCATTATAAACCCACCATCCTGCGTTTTACAGCCAGGCTACAGGACGCGTTTATTATGTGCCCCCGTTTGGCTGCGATGTTGCAATTCAGAAGGGCCTTCTTCAGGCAAAGGAAACCAAAAAGCCAGTTTTCGGCGTGTGCGGCTATCATGCTGATCCAACTTCCTGAGTGTTTGGCAGGGCCAGGGTTGGGTTTTAAGTGCTGTAGTTAGGCACCATTGCCCCATCGTCCCTAGAGACTGGAGAAAACCTCTTGGGCCCACACTGCTGCCTGGCTCGGCACAGAACACACCGACTTGTATCTCTCTCACACACACACACACACACATACACAATCTCTCATCATCCCTAAATAATGAGGCTTCGGGAAAGCTTTCGTCTGCATTTGTCTATCCCTGTCGCAAACTCTCCATCCACCCATTCATCCCTCCATGCCTGCCTCCCTCCCTCCCACCCTGAGGACCTCAGGTCTAATCACTGGCTTGTAATGGTCGCCGATTCTGTTGCCAGAGAGTAACCGTTGGCCATTTCCATTTCCAATAACAAAAATGCAGCCGCTCACAGCTGTGTGCCGAGTGACTGCTGAATGCAGGAGAATGTTTCAAAGAGGCGCCTGACGGAGACACAGATTCCGGGGGGGTAGGGGGACCGTGCTGTGTAAATGAGACGGGTTAGCGAGCCAGAGGCTTTTGATCACCTCCACCATCAAATGGCTTGTCTGTGACCGCACACCCCTTCATCAGCCTTCATTATTAATGCCTACTGTTGGTAACTTTTGGTTTATTATAACTGGCCAGAGGGACCACATGCATGTACATGAAGATGTTCATGGCTTGCGCGCGTACGTACACACACACACACACACACACACACAGGGTCAGAACACTGTAGAACCAATGTCTTGTGCTTAGTTGGAGCATAAGCAGTGTTCACATTCCGACTTCCACCTCTGCTGCTCAAATATTTATTATGACTGACATGTGACTTCATCCGCTGTGTTTAGAGAAGGTGGCACGCCCCCGTGACAAATACTAGATAATGAATTGTGACGGATCAAAGCTCCAATGCTATTAAGGGAAAAGGGAATAATTACCAAGAGCTGTTGACCTTTTGTAAATGTATTACTGCAACATTGACATTTTGAGGCTGTACTTTTCTCCATTCATTTTGTACAGTGTCAATTTTATGTACAAATTCATCTTAAAAACAAGTAAACCTGAACAAACTAGGCTGTGCTTGATATAGTCTGTTTTTCTCTCATGAATACTGCAAAGACAAACGGGAGTGTTGCTGCCACTCCCAAACCTAAAATTGCCCAACTTCTCTATGGGCAACAAATGGCATGATCTAGTATTGGTGGGTAATTTATCCTCTTCTTCTAGCCCTATTATTAGTGGTGTTCCTCAAGGCTCCATTCTGGGCTCATTTCTTTTTAACTTATATATGCGGCCATTGGGGAATATTATTAGGGCACACAATGTCTCTTTTCATTTATATGCTTATGATACCCAGTTGTATATTCCATTGAAAGCTGGTGACTCCATTCAGCCATTGTTGGACTGTCTGGACGACATTAAAAAATGGTTAACAAATAATTTTCTCCAACTAAATGATGACAAAACTGAAATAATTGTTTTTGGCCCAGAGATTGAGAGATGGACTCATTAACGAGCTCCATAATCACTTCCCAGGTTAGGAACATTGGCTTCATTTTGGACTCAGAATTATGCTTAACCAAGCAGATTAATTCGGTCGTTAAGACTAGTTTTTATCAACAACGGATTATTTTGAAATTCAAAACATTTTTGTTTTTCCAGGATTTCGAGAAGGTTATTCATGCTTTTATTACTTCGCGCTTAGATTCATTGTACTTGGGTCTTCCTTAGTCATTTATGGCTCGTCTTCAGATGGTTCAGAATGCAAGGCTGTTGACTAGGGCAAAGAAGTTTGATCGTGTTACCCCAATTTTAGCATCGCTTCATTGGCTCCCAGTCCGTTTTAGGATTCAGTTTAAGATTCTTATGTTTGTTTTAAAAAAAACTTAAAATCAAGCACCTTCCTAGCTCAATGATCTTCTTAAACCACATTAATCAAACAGATTTTTTAACATCTTCTGATAGGTTTCTTTTGCACGTCCCTCTCATTCCATGTCCCTCATTCCCGGTTAAAAACAAAGGGGGATAGAGCTTTTGCTGTTGCTGCCCCCCGTCTATGGAATCAACTGCCACTGGACATCCGCCTTGCACCTTACATTACTACTTTAAAAAGAGGCTTAAAACATATCTTTTCTGCCAGGCTTTTTGATCATATTCTCAAATGTCTGCCGTCTGTTTTTATTTGTTCTTATTCTGTTTCAATTTTACTTGTCTTACTCTGTTCAGCACTTTGGTCAGATTTGCTGTGTGAAATGTGCTATACAAATCAATTTTACTTACTTACTTCCGTGACCCATTCAACATGTCAATTTTGATAGTGGAAAAATTATTATATTCAGATGTTTAACCAAAGCTTTAAATGTGCTTTCCCCCGCATTGTGACTAGATTTAACTAAATAACAAACACACAAAGATGCACCCATTTCTACCACCCCCCCTTTCTGTTTGCCTCACTTTTTGAAACCAAAAACATATATAAATTAGCCAGCTAATCAATTATCTCAGGTATAATTTTAGGGAGCATTCTTTAATATTTTTTTCCCCATTAATTCATAAAATATATTTCCCGAACCAATACATTTCACATTTAATGTTAAGTGTGGTGTGGTGAATAGAAAAAAAGCCTGATTATTATTCTAGGTTAAACAAATGTTTTGCCTTATTTGCTATTCATAAATGGTCACCTAGCTAATGTAGTAAAGGCACCTCCAAGTTATACTGTATGACCTCCCATATGAACTAAATTGCTCTACAAATTTCCTTGTGAACAACAACTTAATAACTTGCTACTACTGTAGTAGTTACATGATGATAAGCAAACTACAGTATGCTTGAGCACAGTAAGCCTCAACATTAAAACATGGCCACTATGCATTCCATCAAATGGGCAGAAATACTGCCCACTGGCCGAGGATGAATGCAGCTTTCCTCTCTGTGGTGCAGTAGTGCCCGCCTATATTCCACCCCCATTTGGTCTGTCCAAAAGACATCACGGCGGAGGAGGGGATCACAAAAAAATGTTTTAGGAGTAGCACTGATCCAATGGTACTGCCTTTAATCAAATATGCATACATTGTTTCTCCACTCAGACAGTGCGGTCGTGCGTTATGCTGCTCTGTTTCAGCCGTTTGCAGCCGTGTGCACGCTTCAAACGGTCATGCCACCGCCCTCATTATAGTAGCCACCGTCCGTCGGGGGGGGGGGGGGGGGGGGGGGGGGGGGGGGGGGGGGGGGGGGGGGGGGGGGGGGGGGGGGGGG
>JAOEHI010051182.1:0-19236 GCA_025447815.1 Percopsis transmontana | reverse complement strand
TGCTGGCGCAGCTCAGGTAAACCGCCCACCGCCCATGTCAATGACCCTCGGCTGGGTCACCTGTGTGCCCAGGTCAGTGACCCTCGGCTGGGTCACCTGTGTGCCCAGGTCAGTGACCCTCGGCTGGGTCACCTGTGTGCCCAGATCAGTGACCCTCGGCTGGGTCACCTGTGTGTTGTCTATGTTGTCAGGTATCCCGTCTTTACAATCGACTTACAATCAAATAAAGTGAAGGAATCTGATCTCCTCTTTACTCTCATTGCTAGTTAATGGTGGTAGATGATAAAATAAGTAATGGGTCCGTGTTCTGGTTAGGGGGGCAGGGTAGTCTAGTGGTCCAGATGTGTGACTCCCAGCCGGAAGGTCATGGGTTCGGGTCCCGGAGTTGGCCTACCTGTAAGCATCCTTATTTAGCAGACGCTTTCGATAAAAGTGTCTGCTAAATGAACTAATTGTGATTAGTAAGAACATTGACGATACTATTGATTAGTTGATTGAATCGTCGATGCTTGACCACCGAAATCAAATTAAGGTGTTAGAACTACTTTAGTTAGCTAATGCTGTATTTATGCTATGACAAGCTGGGTCCGTTGTGATCTACAGTATTAAATGGCTTGTAACAGCTATGCAGGGATTGGAAAGACATAACTGAATTTTTTACATTTTATACACCTCATCAGTTGAAATTATTTTAAGCCATCAATGTATCCATCCATTACACATAGCCGGGAGTCAGGCGGGAGTCAGACACTGCCAAGATGGCGATGGCCAGAGCCAGCACCCTTCAAACCCGTTCTTCAGAAACTCTATGGGTGACGTCAATGAGGGTTTGTCCACTTATTGATACGATCTGTGGTTGTAATATGGAGCTCTTATAGTAGTCCAGTGTCAATGATTTGGCCCATCATGCTCGGTTTGAAAATAGCTGTGGCCTGTGTTATCTGCTTGGTGTCAACTGTCAACTGCTGAATCACGTATGTCGTGATGATACATTTCGTAAGAAAAGATAAAGCTACTGTTACTGTTGAACAGGAAAACGAAACCATGTCTGGCACGCTGGTGTCCAATTAAACCACGCTAATGACAGCATTAGCTAGCTCAATAATGAGATTTACATACAATAATGGCCTAATGAAGATGAGTTTATTTGAATTAGTTCCGCCTGTGACCCGCAGGCCACACTGAATGCTATACACGGGTTCATTGACTCTTTACATTAGCACGGAACTGGCTCTGTGCCGGGATGTTTCTTGTACTGTAAGTAACCGTTCATGTACACGAATGCTAACTGGTCTCACGTGACAGAAGAAAGGAAATGGTAAACCCAAATGAGACTCTGTTCTGAGTTAGTGTCGTAAAGACAGTGCTTCATTAGTTACTTTTAACTGACAGGTGGAAGGGACTTGCTCTATACTATTTATTACCCCTGAAAACTAATGGCGGACACGAAGACAACTTTCTTATCTAATAACAAAGGGAGTGCCAATCCCATAACCCCATAACTATACAGTCGAATCATTGATCCAACGGTCTGCTAGGAGGACCTTTTTGGTCATGAAACACAACTGCGCACTGATTTTGCTATTTCCCACAACTGCGCTGTGCAGTACAGAGACACAACATCGGATGTTATGACGGTGGTTTCACTGGGACTTGGGGAAACCAATTCCAATACCAGCAGCATTATGTTACCATAAAGAAGTTATGTGCAGCTTTTAAGCAGAACAGGATTCATAACCTACATTGTTGTGCATCTGTATGTGTGTTACGCTTTCATTGACACAGCTTAATGTTGGGAAAGTGCCCCCCGCCCCCAACATACTTTCCCACGCTCACCTTCCCTCGTTCCGACCTGGTGCCAGCGCATGTAGCTGCTTGCTGCTTGGCTCTGAGACATACAGTGGGACTCAGCATAGTCCCACGTGAATCTCCAGTAGGCATTTTCATATGCAGTAGATTTCCTTCTGTCAATGACCCTCGGCGGTGTGTCGCTTCGGTTCTGTGTGTGTGTGTGTGTTCTGTGTTGTCACGTATCTCGTCATTGCAGTTGCCTCATGTTTCTCCTGGAGCGAAGGAATCTGATCTTATCTGTTATCATAGCTAATTATTTGGGGGTTGTGGTTTAAGGAAACCCTTGGCTATCATCGAATCATATTCACCTCATTACTGCTTCAGACACACACACTGTAGAAACTTGCACACAAACACACACAAACACACACACACACACACTTTGACTGACACCGTAAAGGGTTAGGAGGTGGTGTGCATAGCCTACGTGCTAAACTGGTTTGCCCAGCACTGCTCTGTCAACGCAGTTGGAAAGTAAATAGTGTTGCGTGCAACAAGACTCCTGACCGTTGATCTGCCTTAAACTGTGGCTAACCGACGACAGGTCGACGCAGACACAATATTGTCAAATGAATTGAGTGGAGTGGAATTGTAAATATTGTCTTCTAACTGAGATGAGCCATTTTATTCTTTACACTCTTCCTCTTATTTTTAAGAAGTATTTGGGTACTCAGCTTCAACAACTAATATGAAATATTAGTTTAGTAATAATTATTATTATTATGATATACTTTTTATTAAATGCAATGTCATATTTGTATTTATTTATAGATTTTTAAATAAATATAATATATATATATATATATATATATATATATATAAATATAAAAAGGTTTTTTTTAAACGCTTTGTAACATCAACACATGAAACATCTGAACAGATCTCTCTCTCTCTCTCTCTCTCTCTCTCTCTCTCTCTCTCTCTCTCTCTCTCTCTCTCTCTCTCTCTCTCTCTCTCTCAGTGAGTTGGAGGGCTATGTGGCTCAGTTGACAAGACATTCCCCCTCCAGTGCCAGTGAGGTGTCAGTAACCCTGAGAGACGTGGAGCAGGGGGCAGTAAGTCTCCGGAGGCTGGGAGAAGCACTGGCCTCTCTCAAACGTGAGTCCACCACCAAGTACAGTCTCACACGCACCCAAAGGTGCGGATCCTGGCGTCTCTGCTTTGCGGAGGTTGTCTGTGAATGTCTCCTGTGGGTGTTACATTCACAGAGCAGACCTACATAATTGTATCCAAAGAAGCAGTAGAAACTTTATGCATTACCATTACCAATGAAATATTCGCTTACAGCTTGAACTACAAGATAAAAGCATTAGGCAATAGCTTGTCTTAATCCCTGTTTCCTCCGAGTGCTACCTCCGAGTGCTATTGAGTATGGATCTCCACAGTTCAGTGGAGTCTCCATCTTGCTGTGCTGGGTTGTCAGCCTAGCTAGCGCCTGGTGGTTGGGTAAAGACTGACACTATAACGCCCCCAATCCCTCCTTCCAGGGGAATTCCCGGAGCTTCAGATGAAGATGCGTGGGGTGTTGAGGGTGGAGGTGGAAGCCGTTCGCTTCCTCAAAGAGGAGCCCCTCAAGATGGACACCATGCTGAGAAGGGTCAAGGTCCTGACCGAGGGCCTGGGGGCGCTCCGCAGGTACTGCTCCCCCATTAGGCGCACACATCCAATTCATGGGCTTGCGCTGTTCTCTGCCCCTCCCCTAATTTGGGGGAGGGGAATATAACACATTCCAGGAATGCACCTTTAAGATAGCATATCTTAGTTTAGCATCATTTTTGTTTTTGTTTGATTCACGCCATTTAATTAGTAGTAGTAGTCAACCGTGTTCAACGGCTACCATTACATGCACACGTTTCGTTGGCCATGGGTCATGTGATATAAGACATTCCCTACACAAACTACGTAAGGTATTACCCAGAATGCATCACTGGGGGGATTTGGGGGTTTATCACATTTGTTCCCCATTAGGTGTGTTACGGAGAACCACCCTCACCCCCCCGAGGCCACCCCCGCGGCGCGGCCCGCCCCAGCGGAGGGTGCGGTCAAGGTCGTGACCCCCCAGGGCTCCCCCACACCCCAGCCTCGCACCTCGGTCAGGCCGCCCCCGGCCAACCCCTCGTCCCCTGGGCTGCGGGCGGAGGTCGCGGCTCAGCGTGTCAGGAGCTCCGAGGCCCCCCACGCCGCTGCCCCGCTGGCCCCGCCCCACGGGCGGGACTCGCCCACCATGGCCAAGGTAGTGCTGCTGTCCTTTGGCTCAACCTGTAGCCCGTGTGAGAGTGCCGTTTGGCGTCCCTCGTAAACTGCACCTGTATTCCCTTACTTGGTCATTCAGAGAGATTGTCACCAAGACAAATGTCCTTCACATTGCATTGTGAAATGAATGGGGGGGAAAACGTGCGTTGCGGGTGTAACAATAAAATGTTTACAATAAAACCACGCTCCAGCAGCGCTCCAACATCCAACTTTCTCTGTTTCAACGACATCATTACATCGCTGATATTGTTGTACTGTACCTGTGCACAGGTAAGCCCCCGCAGCAGAGAGAATAGCCCCTCCCTGCTGAAGAGATCGCTGCCATCCCGAGCGGACGCTCTCGTGGAGACCGACGCCATCCGGCCTCCACTCGCCTCTAAAGAGGACGCCTTCGCTCACACGCGGACACAAACTGGGGTCAGCGTCGAATCTTTTCCATTGAGGTTTATGCGATCGATACTCGTTACGGAGTAGGGATGGTTACCAAGTAGAGATGGTTACCAAGTAGGGATGGTTACCAAGTAGAGATGGTTACCGAGTAGGGATGGTTACCGAGTAGAGATGGTTACCGAGTAGAGATGGTTACCGAGTAGAGATGGTTACCGTTTCGTACCTCTGCAGCGCTGCAATGTGGGCTGGAAGTTCACTGGTCAAAATGTGTTGGTTAATACCAGTTAATTCATGTTTGTTCTTTATACTAATAGTACAAACTGCCTGAACCCTGCCTGTGCTTCCACAGACTGCTGCTAGAGAGGCACCAGCGGCCCTCGACAGGTTGAGCCAACCAGAACCCTCCCCCGGCCCAGCCAGCCAATCGTACGCTGCCCCTCCCGTCGGCCAGCATGCTCCTCCTACCACAACAGACTTTGAGAAGATCCTCCAGCGGGCCCAGGGCAGCCTGATGAGAGCCGTCCCCGACCTGGAGGTGTCCAGACCCGGGGAGGCAGCCTCTTCTTGCACCGGAGAGACAGCATCCGCTTCCAGGACCGGGTCGGAACAGGAGGAGCCCCTGGACCTGGCTCCTCAAAGTAACCTTCCTGAAGTCATATGAGCGGTCAACTGAACCTTAAAAAAGCCATTTTGTAACTGAAAACCATCGTAAACTATTGTATTTGGGTCTGTGAAACTGTTGCTGATGTATTCAGGTGAAATTCTTAAGAAAATTGTGTCAAGTTGTTAAGGGTACACTCAGATTTCTGTCCCAGCCCACTGTTGTGACTGTAGGGGGAGTAGTAGAGAGGAGCGCTCAAACCAAATCAACACTGTTTTTGTAACTGGTTTAAACCACACGGGCAATTCTGGACGCAATTTGAGAAGTGTCCCCATATAAACTATAAGAATGTGTGGTGACTGCCCTCTAAAGGTTTGATGCAGGCTATTACAGTTTGGTATTGGCTCTAACACTGATTGGATATTCTTTTCCTAACCCTAGCAGAAAAGCCAGTTCGGTCTCACCAGCGCCCCCTGGAGCATACAGCACTCCCATGCGCCCTGAAAGAGCCTCCAAAGATCCCTGATGAGGTGGATGAGCCCCGTTCTAAAGCCTCGGTCCCAGGCAAGGTTTCATTTCAGATTATTTAATAAAACAAGTTGGTTCTGAATCTAGTATATTATAATTACTGCATTAGAAATAGAATTCTAAAGCCTTTTGTATTCGTATGTATAAATATGACATAAGCTAAGTCGCAAGGACGCTCGCCCATGCAGAGTGAGTCTACGGTACCTGAACTGAAAGAGATCTAAGATGACATTCAAATGAACTGCTTGTCGATTAGGTTTACATGTGGTTGAATGTGCATTGCTATCACGGTGTTCACCGTGTTTGATTTAGGTTACTTTTAGAGTAGTGTGTTTTTGATGTTCAAGTATTCTTTAAATGTGATAAAAAAAAAAATTTAAATAATGTTTACATGATTAATTACTTCAAACAATCAAAACAAGATTCTATTTACGGCATTTCAACAATATTATAATAGTTAGTAGTGTAGTCATTTTTTTGGTCTCTCCGGCCTCAGCAGGTCCAGCCAAACCACCCACGGACCCCCCAGAGGCTCCCTCCGGCCCCCCCGGCTCCGGGCATTCCACCAGGACCCCAACCCTGGTGGAGAAACCTCAGAGAGCCAGCGTGGAGAGAGAGCGGCGACAGAGGCCGAACGTGGCCGGCATGTCTTCACCTCCCCCTGCGCCACCACCACGCAGGTCTGTGGAGTGCCCGGACACGCCGTTAGCAAGGTCCTTGACGGCATAGCATGAGGTCATTTAGCAGACACTTTTATCCCAGGCCACTCAGTGAGTACAGTTACAAGTTTTACAAGGAGCAGGTAGGCATCTTGCTCAAGGATGCTTACAGGTGGGCCAACACCCGGGGCTCGAACCCACGACCTTCCGGCATAGCTTAGCTTACTTGAGGCGGGGACGTAGTAGTTGTAGTAGCAGTACTTGTCTTGTTGTCATAATATGTCTCCACATTCTAGGTTCTACGCTGCAAGTCCTGGTCTCACCACAGGGCGGTCGGGGGAGGTGATCTTCACCACCAGGAAAGAGCCGCTCGGGGTACAGTAACAGTCCCAGTGCAGTCAACCCAGTGTTTACCATTAATCGCTTGATGCCATGTTACACTGTTTCTCCCAACCCTGTGTCAGAGACAGTTACTGTGGTAGTGAGTACAGCTACAGTGTTAAGGAGCATGTAGGGGGGTTAGACATTTGCTCATGGATGCTTACAGGTAGGCCGGGCATGTTGGGGCTTCTTGCTGGGAGTCGAACAACCCAAACCACTAGACTGTCCTGCCCCCCGTAGCCATTTGGTACTCGCGAGCTCCAGTTTGATTTTGCTGCGAGTATCAGTCTGCAACCCCTCAATTCAAAAGTGTTTGGCGCCCGCCAATCAGCGGTAAGCTAACGTTTTTCCTAGGATGACGACATCAACGTGCGTCCGCTTATTGCCATCCCCACCTTTACAAGCTATGTACATGACTTAGCTTGAGAAGGTTAGTGAGGCAATCTCTGCAGTTTTATCAGAAATGCAGGGTATAACTTCATTCAGAAGAACAGACAACAGCATTGAAGGCTTTTCTCCATGGAGAATATTTGCTGTGCTGCCGACTGGTTGTTAGTTAGCGCAATTAATAGTGAAGAAGATGGGTCTGACAGAGAATCCCTTTGTTACTGTCGTGTCGCCAGTTAATAAACTGGAAAACAAATCACTAACTGCACTGTGCTCTAACGTGTGGATGTATTTAAGCACAAGAAAATCTGATTTGAAAGAGGAAAATGCATTGAAACTGGTGTATTCTACCCTGGTGTTTGTTCTCCTATTCTACTATTTGGGCTAGCGGCACACCGCCATGTCTCGGTAACGGTAACTATTTTGGGGGGATCAGGACATATTCCCTGCCACAGAAGCCAGAAAACAGACCTCTATGCACGTTAGCTGCGTGCATGGAGCCAATTTATATCACAACGAATCGTCTGCTAAAGAAATGCTTTGGATCAATTTATTTAAAATAGATTCATTTGAGTTTACCGCCTGTCTTCCTCAGGATGAAGACGGGAAGGAGGGGGTCGTGGTGCCTCAGCCCAAACCCCCTAGACAGCCCCCCGAAGTGAAGCCCAAACCCCAGCTCCCTCGCCCCGCACCGGAAACGGCTACTGCGGTGACGGAGGACGAGGAAAACGAAGACGAAGATAACAAGTTTATGAAGGAGCTGCAGGTATGCCAATGATCAGACCCCTTCCCGGGGCTGTGTGGGCGTATACAGATCCCGCTTGATTGACACCTGCCTGACTCGCCAGTGTCCGTTTTAGGGCGGTACAGCTGATCCCTTCTTTATGATTGGTTCCTTTGGATTGGAGGGATCAACATGTACACAAGACGCTGCAAGTCACAGTCGTCCTCCTACTGTCTCCTGGTGACCTTTGCCCTTTGCCCCCAGGTGTTTCAGAAGTGCTCTGTGCGTGATTTAGGGAGCAGGTCTGGGGTTGACCTCTCAGCCTCTGACCCACAGAGCCAAGAGATTGACCCGAAGGTAAAAGGAAAACTAATCTCGAACTGCCCTGTGTGCTCTAACGTGTGAATGGATTCAAGCACAAGAAAATCTGATTTGAACTCCCAAGAGGCATATGCATTGAAACGGGTGTACCTTCTACCCTGTTAAAAATACATTTGGATCATGGCTTACCTTGGCCATTGGCCAACCAATGTTTTGTTTTTTGGGCATTCAGCATAGGATACCCACACCAAGTCTTTGATAGGTTAGATTGGACCCACAAACAGTAAAAGATCAGATTCTTTTGGTTTTAGGATAAACCGAGCCGTACCTGTGTACTAACATAACCTATGTGTCTTACTTGTATTTTGAAAAGGGGTTTCTTAATAACAAAGACTAGACTTACAGTAAATCTGATCTTAATTTTAGCCGTCTAAATTATTTCACTAATCTGTGACTCATACTAACTGAATTGCCGTAATGGTCTCTAATCTAAATTAACCTTTATTTAGGATTGTAATATCTCTCTCTCCCTCTCCTTTTCTCTCGCTCTCTCTTTTTCACCTGCAACTCACCAACTACAATTACAATTACAATCAGGTAATTTAGCAGATGCTTTTATCCAAAGCGACTTACAGTTACATGGTGCTATTACATGGAGCAGATAGGGGTTAGGCATCTTGCTCAAGGATGCCTACAGGTAGGCAAACTCTGGGCTCAACTCAACTAAATTTGCCATAATTGATAATTTTATCTATACAGGAATGATCCACATCTGATTTTGTTGTGATTTTATGCCATGTGTAAAAGGGGACTGGGAATTGTGCCGTTTTGATTTCTCATGCTCACGTTCTCATGCTCTTCTGTGACATACTGTATGTATAAATCATTGAATCTCTCTCCCTCGAGGTGAATCTCAAGGGTTTCTGGCAACTTGCCTAACTTTCTTATGCCGCTACAAACCTGCCTCGCTCTTGGCTAACAAGGACCATCTTGGTTCAGTCTTGGGCTGTGACTGCTGTACAGACTTTCATTGATAAAGTAAATGGAATTGCCTTGCCTTGGGTGAAGCATGCACACATAGAAAACCCTAACTTCTTCTACCCTTACGTTTATACATGGACATAAAAGAATTGTGTACAAATAATTTAGTAATTATTATTTGCAATACGCTAATGGTCAATATCTTATAACTAACTTATTGGTCTGATAGTAATGGTGTAATAGTATTTCTATAAATATTATTTCCATTTGGGTAAACACTGTCCTTACAATCAGATTCTGCTCTGGCAAGACAACCCATTGTTCAGCACTATTGGTAACCGTGGCTGTGCTCCGCAAGAGTGTCCCAAGGTATGTCACTTACTTGTCCTGCAGTAGTTCAAATTGCTCGGCGTGGGAAATAGGGCTTAATTGGGTGGATTCATGTTGTTTATCCCATTGATTAACAGATAAGTAAGATGTGATGATGTGTGAATTTGGTCTTAAATGTCTTTGAGGCTCATAATCTCTGTGATTAGCGGTATATAGGCATTTTAAAGAGCCGGAATCTTCATTCATTGATGAAAACGTCTTTCGTTATCACTGAATGATGCAGTCTCACCTTTTCTGATTTTAGGTCATGTATTATGTCACTTCACAGCTCTCAAATGAGAATCTTCCGGGGGCAGGAAACACCCGTTGCCAAGGAGTGGGGAGGGTGTCCCATACCTCACAGGTTGCCAATGAATATCCTGCCGAGCTAACACAACTTCCTGAGCTACTAACACCCAACAGCCCGATGGCTACTTCGCCATGCACCAAAGAAGAAGACTTTCTCGGTGAACAGATAACATCAAATGGACCTCAGGGAGGCACTGTGTCTGAAAATGGTACTTTGGGCAGTGACAATAAAAGGGAGGAAGAGGAGCTGGTTGACCCGGTACCAGTGCCATGCCTTGCTCCATCAGAAAAGACGGAGTTACCATCAGTTGTAACTTGTGTAAAGGAGAACGGTCCGACTGTTGATAGTTTGAATCCTGGCCAGGTCAGAGTGGGGGCGCCACTAAAGATGAAGCTGGATTCACCCACTGGTGTGGCTTTCCAGAAGGCAAGCGAGCCCACTGCAGATCCTTCTAGTCCTGGCACTGATCACCAACACACAGAGATGATCCAAGAACGGCCTTCCCACAACTCGGAGAGGACAGTCACGCTAACAACAGTTGTGACTCTACAAAAAGAAACCGCTGGCGTCATGGAACCCTGCCAGACCGACGACAGTCCGGTCCCTGTCTCAGCCTCAGCAGAGAAGAAGTCAAATATGACAGTCGTGGTAACTTTACAAAAAGAAAACCTCCCGCCAGAGGGTGGCGCCATTGCGGCTCCCATGAAGCAGCCGCAGATCCAGGGTCAGTCCATGAGCCCAGGCCAGGGGTGCACGGCCGTGAGCCCTGCCGATATATTGCCACAGCACATCCAGGAGGCGACGAGGCGGCCCCCCGCGGACCGGTCGAGTTACACGGAGGAAGGAGGCAGCCTGAGCCCGGACCTGGATGGCGACGACTGCCCCCCCCCGCCGCCCCTTACCAAGAAGTTCGCCTTGCAAATCGCAAAGGCGAAAGGCAAGGCGCAGGCTAGGGAGGGGCACGAGGACACAGCCAAGACCGGCAACTGCGAGATGCCGACCATAACAGTGGACCACTGCAGCAGCCAGGGTGTCGAGGATGGCGGCGGCGGCGACGACGACGACTTCGACAGTAAACCCGTCATCGTTATTTTCAACGAGCCGATGGACATTCAGTCCGCCTACAAGCGGTTGTCTACCATTTTTGAAAGCGAGGAGGAGCTGGACAGGCTCCTGCCAACACTGAGGATCGAAGAGGAAAGGCTGGATGAAGAGGAGCAGAATTTCCCTTTCAGGATGAAGAGCTTTGATGTAACTCATGTTGCAGACCAGACAGCGAACAGCCCACAGCAGCATGTGAACCTCTCACCAGATGATATCTCAACTCCTGACCGTGAAGACCAGTCTAAACCAGAGACCAAAAAGAAATTTAAATTCAAGTTCCCCAAAAACAAATTGGCTGCTATCAGTCAGGCCATCCGAGCAGGGTCAGCGAAGACGGGAAAGAAGACCCTCGAGGTTGTTGTTTACGAGGAGGAAGAAGAGAAATCAACGGACAATGGACCAGTGAAGGACGCCACCAAGGAGGTAAAAGAAACCAACAGGTTTGACAACAACAGCATCAAACAACAGGTCAAGAGCGACGCATCTTCTATCCAAAGTGGCAACTCCAAAACGCCGAGCCGAACAAAGGAGTTGTGTAGGAGTGCTTATGACTCCATCAACAGCCTGGAGGAGTCCATTAAACAGCTGGAGATCAGTGTAGACAGCATGGCTGCCTCCTCGCCACCCCTGTCTCCTAGTCCGGCTGGAGTCTCCAGGCAACAACCCCGGCAGAGCAAAACCCCACGTGAGAGGGAGAGGAGCCCGTCTAAGAGGCCAGCCTCTCAGGGTCCAAAGCCCCCACAGAGGAAGAGAGCCAAAGGGCAGCCTCCCAAGGACAATGTGGCTCTTTCCGCCAAGAAACAGGTCTTACAGGTCTTTCCCTCAGCATATCTCAAGCTCTTTTAAACGGCGCTGCTGGCTAGGTCTCTGCTGGGACTCTTTCACAATACAAATATTCTGCTTTGGGCTTTTCTCGTCTTGGGCAACCTTGTGTCCCTTTCTGCACCGTTTTGCATTCATAAATGAAATCAACAGTATGCAAAATAGATGGTTATTTTGCTGCATGTGCTGCATTCTTTGACTTGTTTTCTTACAGAATGGCTTGTTTAATAATAAACTCTCTTTGTACATTTAGCGTTTTTATAGTTGGTAACACACTCTCATTGGCTACGACTCAAGCTAGTTTTGTTTCAGTGACCTCTATGGGATAAAATAGTGAAAACCTTGCGTTGTGAATGGTAGACCAATATTCAAAGCATAGATAATAGGCAAACATGAGAGAAATCTTCAATACAAGGTTCTTGCCCCGTGTCAGTTTGGAAAGAAAAGTTTGGTCTATTTCAAAATTTAAGCTTTGGTGGAGGGATTCTGTTAAAAGCTTTGTCTGTGGTGCATGACCATCAATGTGTTGGTGTGGCAGGTCTTTTTATGTGAGCATGACTCGTTCATATCCTCTCTTGGCGGGAACCTGCTTTGCATTTTCCCTCTTTCCACAGCCTTCGCTTCACGTCGAAACGTTCGAGACGTAATGCTGTCCCCAGTCACCTAACTAATACTCCCCCCCCCCTGTGTGTGTTGTTTATGAATCTCTCCCTCTAGACCTCCGCTGGCAGTTCCCCCTCTCCCAGCCGGGCGTCCGAGTCTCGCCCGTCGCCCTCCTCCGCGTCCCCAGAGAAAGCTGCCAATGGCCAGAAGAGCGTGCAGGACTCCCAGAGGCAGTTCAGACAGGTAGTCCCTCTCTGAGAACACGTAGGGTCTGCAGAAGTTTAACTGTCGACAATTTGTTGTTTTGTTTTCGGATCTATATTTTATTTGGTTTATTTGGTTTGATGGAGATTTATATACTGTAAAATGTGTAGCCTAATATATGAACCTATCAGTGTAGTTTTTCTTTATGTCAGATGAAGGCAAAGATATACATAGGGAAACTCCTAAAATGTGTAGACATATCTACATTAGTTTAACCAAACCCGATTTCTAAAGACTTGTTCTAAACTGACAGATTGATCGATTAACCTTGTAGATAAACAGCAGTATATACACGTAGGGTCTGCAGGCAGCACACAGTTGAAGTAGATGGAAATGGCAACTCCTGTTAAATCTATTAGGAAGGTGTCCTTTTTACCCTTTCTATTGCTATGGGTTAGCGCTCTGTAATATCCGTTCACACAGGGACTTACTCAGTCCTCAGTCTCTCTTGGAAAGGGTTAAATTCTCATGTGTTTGTGGTTACATTGTAAAGTTCTGTGAGTGTATTTCCGTCCTCGCTAGCTGTTTTGCTGTCCGCCTATTCACACACATGCTGACATAAAAACACAACTGGGCGTGCATCGTGGTATATACAATAAGGATATGCAAGGATACGGATTGTTATTCCACACACACTCCTGGTATAAAACATGAAGCACACCTAGGACACCTCCTAACATTGATTTCCTAACATTGCTATTGAATATACCTGAATATTTTATGTACACTATGTAACATTTTATGGTATGTTTCCCTTGTCCACAGCATTGGTATTTATGTCAGCATAGCATGGTTGGTTTTGGCTGGTGCCACGCTCCTTACTGACGCTGGGTTTCTAACCAATTAAAAACGTGTTAAAGCTACACTATGCAAGATATCTTTGTTGGGAAGTTGCTCCAAAACACAGGTCACTGTAAGCGAGTCTCTTTGAGATGTGTAGCAGCAGCGCAGCGATCGGCCATTATCAAGTCTCCAACCAATCGCAAAAGCTTAAGGAGAGGGGGGCGTACCTTGTGGTTGTCATTCAAGGGTTTGCATGTTAATAAATGTGGAGGTGGGATGGGCCGGGCGGAGTTACAGAGAATAGGCAGAGGGAGGGGAAAGAATAACAGACGGGTTTATTTTCAACATTCTAGCTAGTGCTAGCTTACCCTGCATATCTTGCATATTTTAGCTTTAATTCCTGTGACAGTTATTGCATATTTCGATATGTTTGGGTAGGCTAACACATATTTCTTCATTTTATTTAGTTTTCTGTCCTTTCGGGGGGTGGAGTTAAGATAAAGGTGTCTATGACTTAAAGGAAATACTACTGATACTTAAAGGAAATACTACAATGTCAAATTGATAACTTATTTGGGACGTGTAGAACAAAGTTCAACAGACCTGATACATATATTTACAATAGTTCAATACAACACATCATGATGTCAATACAACAGAGACAGTATGAGTCTCTGGTGTGTGTGCGTGTGCGTGTGCGTGAGAGTATTAGGAAGAACATGTAGGGCTACAGAGTGGGTCCGTCCGGCGTTCACCCAGCCCGTTGCGTGGTCTCTGTTTGCAGGCTAACGGCAGAGTCGCTAACTCAGCAGCTGGGGCTAGTAACCATTCTTGCCTTGCTTTGCCCGCCTCTAAGATCCCCGCCTTGTGCCATGGCACTGGGAAACTCACACCTTCCTCTATGTGCACCCCTCCGAACGCCCCCTGCTCTTCCTCCTCTTCCTCTGTATCTTCTGGGAAGCCTTCTCCTCTGTTTCTTCCTTCGACCGTTTCTCCCTCCGGTTCTTCTGGCTCCAAACTCGCCTCCGAAACGCGGAGGACCTCCTCCCCGTCTCCTCCCGCCTCCCGCGATATCCCCTCCGCCGCCTCCCCCCCTCCTCCTCCTCCTCCTATTCACAAGTCTCTCATTCCGTCTCTGAATCTGAGTCGTCTCCTCCCCTCGTCCAGCCGCGGCTCGTCGCCACCCCACGCTAGCGCTAGCGCTGCCGCTAGCACCGGCGCCCCGAGCGACGGCAACAACAACGTCAGCGCTCCGCGGCAGCCAACCGCCGACGCCCGCCGCTCCGGCATCTACTCCTCGTCTTCCTCCCCCACCTCTTCTTCGTCCTCCTCAACGTCCTCTTCCTTGTCGCCCACCTCTTCCTCCCCCTCCTATTCCCCTCCCTCGCCGACCACCTGCTCTCTGCTCCTGCTCTCCTCCGCGGCGACCCGCGAGGCGAGGGGGATCCAGGCGGCGGCGGCGGCGGCGGCGACAACGCACCAACGTCAGCCCGCTTCCTCCGGAGGGAAAAAAGCGTTGAAGTCTGGCGGGAGTGGATAACCCGCGGTGGCCTCGCGGGATGCGGCGAGACGTTTGGACAATGGCAGTTGATGCGTTCACGCCACTGATGTGTGTCGTGTTCCTATGCTAACACTGTGTGATGTTTACCTTTCCCACTTTGTTTTTGTTTTGCTTTGTGCTTTATGCATTGTGAAGCGTGATACCTTTTAAAAAAAAAGAAACCTTCTGAAAATGTGTTTTGTACTCTTGATCATCTCGATACATTTGTTGTGCAGAGATATTTGTTTATTTGTTATTACAAGGAACGCCTAAATAGCAGAAGTTTAACTGTCGACAATTTCTTGTTTTGTTTTCGGATCGGATTTGGTTTGATAGAGATTTATATACTGTAAAATGTGTAGCCTAATATATGAACCTATAAGTGTAGATTTCTTTGTCAGATGAAGGCAAAGATATACATATGGAAACTCCTAAAATGTGTAGACATATCTACATTATTTTAACCAAACGCGATTCCTAAAGACTTGTTCTAAACTGACAGATTGATCGATTAACCTTGTAGATAAACCGCAGTATATATACAGCAGAATGCATTTAGTTTACATCATTTTTCCTGATTTCAGAATTTGTTCCGATATGTGCTGAGACACCAACGTGTTTGGGATTTGCCATATAACTTTGCATTAAGTGGACCTTTTGACTGTGTAGGCTACTGTGTAATCTTTGCAGAGTTTAGTGCATAAGGTTATTTTTAGTGTGTTGGATTTATTTTGCTCTGTAACTGTTACCGTGCCAATGTTTTTGAACGTCTGCATGCCTTTAAGTAGTATCTGTGGATTCAGAAGAACACCTTGTGTTTACACACCGTCTTGTATATAATTATTGCATTGTGTACAGATGTCAGACATGTTTTATACAGGTCCTGTAGGATTCTTTTTGCATTTGGCAAACTAATAAAGGGCTTCCAGAGTGTTCAAAACAGGCTCTCGTCCTCTAGCGTGATGGAAAATATATTTAATTGCCTAAAGAGGGCAGTATAGACATGCAGATAATGATGTTGATGTTCCAGCAAAGGTGCACTGCATTTTATGGTTACATTTTAATATTTGCATTGACTAACCCTGTTTGTTACGTCAATAAAGTTTGACAGTGTGTATTTGTAACGAACATTGTCTGCTACGAAATATGGTTTGGAAAAGCGCAAGTGAAATAACTTGCGCTCACGATGACATTTAAACGTAAATATAAATGCAATAACAACTATTGCCGTTTGACCTGCAAGGAAGATGGTGGGGTTTCCAATTCAGTTTGCTGTGATGAAACAAAATACCTCAATTTCCTAGAGCCTCTTTCCCTTCCCCAAAAGCTTAATGAGACTCCGCAGCGCTGTAATTGACTAAATTATAACTAATTAGTTCCGTCCTATGCTAATTAGCTCATATGTAAATTGCGGGGCCAAACGAATCCCAGTGCCCATCTCTGTGTAATTAGTCTATAATTCCTCTGCATCCTGGTGTAGCAGGGGGAAAGTTGGCAGGCCAAAACTATGTGCTACAACACAGCGGGAGGGGCTAGGGAGTAATTAGAAGTGTTTCACTCAAAGCATTTAAAGATTAATTACAACATGTCCCAATACTTTTTCCATTGTCCCACAACTGGGCTGCATTGGCAGAGGACGTCCACAAACCAACAAGGAACTTGAGTGCTTGTTAATCAAAGATGTGCTTCCTAATTTGCATTTCTAATTGGAATTAATTAGGATTGCCCAATTAGTGTGTGTGTGTGTGTGTGCGTGCATTGGAATGTTATGTGAATTTCTTTACTGTCATCTCTTACTCATATCTTTCTTTCTCTGTAACATCTTTCCTTGCGATGATGTCCTTATCAACAGGACACTGGGATGTAGTAATGACGCCTTTCTTTCTTTTGTATTATAAAAAACGACAAGAAAAATATTGGTTTGTCTGTTTGTGTGTGGATTTCCGGGTGAACTGGGCGAAGTCTTCACAATTGTGAATAACGTTTGCATCAATAAATAGTATATTTAGGATAATGTACTTTTACCATCAAGGTACTATTGAATTATTTAAATTTTAATCTACCTTTCTTACACTTCTTGGCAGAAAAGTGCTCAGTCATGACATTCAACAAACAAAAGGTGAAGCTTTATGGTGCATGAATAGAACCATCCCATATAATTCCAGCCCGATTAAATAGAATATCCACTTGATTAACCTCACAAAATGAAAAGATGGGAGCACTTTAGCTGCCGACATGAGGTTCACTGTGACAACAAAAAGATGGCCGACCAGCAACCATTCTCCCTGCTCACATCTGAGTGGGGAGTGACCTGCATATTTTACTGAAACCAGCACTCTGAAACGCAGGTCGTGCCCAGAATTTTGGCTGTGATAAAACATAAACGGCACAAAAGGTCATGGTCGACCAACCAGCAATTAGCAATTATCCCCCTGCCTGTTTTTCTATGAATATGCAAATCTGATTTATCACAGTAAATCTGTGCAAATCACTTCCACGCCAGTCAAGTCTTTGGAAAAAGTGTGTGTGTGGGGGGGGGTAACTTCCTGTCTGGCCACGAGGCTAACAAAGTGCGTGCGAGTCCGATAACACCACAACAGCCTACTGCATATGAATAGCTGCGAATCCTGTGTCTGTTGTTCGGGATTCTTTAAGTTGCAAAATTACAATTTCAATGACTGAACAACAACACACATGGTTTCCCGAATCGCTGCGTTCCACAGAACACAGCTGCACTTCGAAACAGTTCCTAAAAAAGGTGTTTAAAAGGGACTTCCGTAAGATGTTCAACAGTGAGGCCCATCTAAAATATTAAAAGAAACTTCCGATGTAGGCCCTATTGTGAAGAGAAACTCATTACTCTCACGTGGTGTTAGTTTCTCAAAGAGGCGCCTTGGGAGTCCATGGGCTTCTGAAGGAGGGGGTGTTACAATGAGCAATAATTCTAATGTAATATAATTCATTAGAAATTATCCCAATTAGAGTACAATATATGAGAATAATTATTCCAATCACAGGATTCACTCACGTAGACAGCCCCATCAACAAAAAAGCACATGAAACAAGACCAGATTTTCACGTCCAAATAGATAGGAGAATCTCACTTTCCCCCCCCCCACCAACAGCCCAGTAAATCTAAATGTACCATCATGGCTTGCAAATCGAACACTCTTGTAAACACACCCTTAGCAGAAGACACATATATATCTAATATCTAGCACACGACCTTGGCTCAGGCGGTGTCTAATTCAGTCCTACATGGTTTTGAGGGCATCTCCGGAGGCGATGTTCAACACCCCGCGATCCACCCACCGCTGGTACCATGAGATGACCCTAGGCAATCTGTCTGACAGCTAGCAATTAGAACTTCACCAGTAAGTACCCCAGCCCCCTCATTAACAATTAATTAAATCAAGTCTATCAGGAATTATTATCTTAAATCTTAAAGGAATTCCTAAAAGACCCAACTTAAGAGGATCTTAAAAAAATGAGAAAGCAAGTGGTAAAATACAAGATTGCCCCTTTGTTTCCAACAGATATCATGTTTAAATAGGAAAGCATGCTAAATTGTCAGACTTTGGTAAATATCCCGTAGCGTATTTATTTTGTCTTTATTTAAACCATTATAGAATGACCAAAATCTAATCTTTTAGATTAGATTTAGATTAAAAAACCTTCAATAAAAGATACTTGCATTTGGTTGTCAATGAAATACTGAATGGAAAGATTTGTCAGTTTTCAGTCAATTGATAATGAATAAGGGGGGGCGGGGGGAGAAGAAAATCAGAGCAAAGCCCATTTCACAAATGTAGTATTTTATTCCAAAAGCAGCCATTATTCGCTACAACTTTACACATTCTGTTTAAAAACAAACCAACGGGGAAAAAGGTTAAAACCATTCCATAATTTAAAACATTTATTTCACAAAAATACCATCCATTTATTTATTAAGAATTAAACATGTAATAAAAGGCTAGAAAAATGACTCAATATCTATCCACAGGGTACAAAATACTAATTCAGGCGCGCTCTGTACATGTTTGTCTTCATATCGTTATTTTGCAACAGGTCCTCAGCGCCGATAGCGCTGCGATGCTCCCCACAATCCCCTTTTCATTCAGTTTCTGGCCGGTGCACAATCAAGAAAATTTATACGTAGAGACTGTCAAGGAATATTGGCTTTGGTGGAAAAGTACACACAACTCTCTCACACCTCCCAGATAAGGTAACATTTCCTGGAATGCCTCGGACGGATCTCATCCGGATATCTGCCCTGTTTACAATGTACTCATTTAGCAGACGCTTTTATCCAAAGCAACTTACAATTACATGGTGCTATTACATGGAGCAGGTAGGGGTTAGGCA
>JAOEHI010051181.1:8851-19237 GCA_025447815.1 Percopsis transmontana | reverse complement strand
AATAGCACCATGTAACCCCTACCTGCTCCATGTAACAGCACCATGTAACCCCTACCTGCTCCATGTAATAGCACCATTGTAATTGTAAGTTGCTTTGGATAAAAGCACCTGCTAAATGACCTCATTGTGATTGTAATTGAGCGTTGGAGTGTTTGCTGTTCTCCCCGTCGTGGGCCCTTTGTCTTTCCCGTCCCCTTGCCGCTTGTTGCTCCAGTCTCTCTGTTCCCGTATTCCACCCTGGTTTGCTTCCCCGGTGTGGATCCATTGACCCTTGCCTGTTTTGAACAACATCTCCTGCCCAGCCCTGTTGACTCTTCTGCCACTCTCCTCTTAATAAACATCCCACACTTGGGTTCCTGTTATCCGTTGTCATCTGGATTATTACAGATAACTACTCCAAACATTGTAGTACATATATTCAAAACCTCTAGCTAGCAATATAAATTGAATCAAGGCTCCTTTTAACCTACTTTGAACCTGTAAAAAATAGCAACTACAGAGTGTAGTTGTGAAGTTATTTATGTATGAAAGGAGTGAAAATGTAGGTGGAAATTATCCGAGGTAAAAACGTTTTAAACAAAAAATATTTTTTAAATCTCGCCAGTCTCGTTGTCGTTCTTGAAAACATAGCTACTGTCGCTGTTTACATAGCTTAAGATAGCTTACTTACTTTCTCTGTAACTCGCAGGGAATTATAAAACAAAATATATATAGACAGCTGCTCTAGTCGTTTACCTTGTTTCATGCCACGTTAGTTGGAGTGTGGCTGGCTTGCTTGAACACCTTCTGGGCCCCCGGGTGTGAACTTGGTTAAAAAAGGTTGAAAAAAACAGATTACGGCAGGCTAGGTTGTAATCTTTACTCGAACAATGTGCTCAAGTTATTTTTCCAGTTTGCACATATCTATTTTTAGGGGCAAATGCGAGTGAAATACCTGAAGTGCAAATCACAATGAAAACTGACAAAACGCAGCGTCAAGTAGGAATCACAATGACAAATTGCATATTAAATTGACAAAAGAGAAAACACGACAAATCAGAAAACACATTTCTGATTTGTCATTGTGTTTTCTTATTTGTGGTTGTAGTTACTGTTTTGCTGTTGTGATTTCCGATTTTTTTGTTGTGTTTGTGTCGTTCGTGGTTGTGATTTGCACTTCAGGGCCACCGTCAAATCGAAGAAAAAGTTTACTGTGTTTACAGTTTACAATAATTACTGCAGAAAAAAATTGATTTTGGAATACAATAGGCCTTAGTTTTCTTTCAAAACCCCTGCCTACCCAGACCGTACGACACAATACAGTAGAATCCTCTGCACAAGAATATTACAAAAATAAGAGTCACTGAAATACGCTTACTTTAGTGGCTGGGCCCAGGGAGATCTCACTACTTTAATGAGACCCTAAACACACAACTCGATAGTGAATACAAACACATACCTGTGAAGCCCAACGAAATATTTGTATATTGCAGCTTACTGCCAGTTGTAACAACCTCTCGTATGCCATTCAAGAACAACACCAGTGTGAGCCCGGTGAGGGCAGAGGAGGGAGGAGGAAACTTTGATGTTCATTGGAGCGCAGCACTTCAAAGTTGCCTCCTGTCAGGATTAGTGGAGGGAGAAGATTACGGTAATTGGGGATTGTAGAGGTAGAACAAAAGATTCTCTCTGTCAAAGAGGTGGCTGCACAGCTGCCATGCCGGTGCACGCACACACACAATGTGAGGTTTTACATGAAGGATATCGGCGTATTCTAGGATACAGCCTGATGTGTGTGGCGACGTCCTCTCGCGTTCAAAATGAAAAGAAGTAACCGCGATGACTGAGTGTGAAATTAGACTTTCACATCAATACTCCGCCATTGATTTACCTGTATTTTGGGTTTTTTTCTGTTGAGTTGTGAAAATCCTTTTTTCCTGCACGTTTAGAGAAGACCTTGTGCCAAAGCAGATTGATTGTTCTACCTGCAAGTTAATTTAACAAACACTTAATCAATGGAGTGGTTTCGGAAACTTGGCTCTCATTATTAGCTGTTTTGTTATCCTTGACCTTTGTCTGAATAAGATTATTGTAACAGCTATTCCTTTATTTCTGAAAAAAAGTAAATGTTATCATAGATAACATACATTCTAACATAAGTTAGAAAAATGTTTTGGTTTGAAACTCTGAAAGCCCCTCCCACACCTCAGCGGTTCCATGTTTCAGTCTCCATGTTTGTACAAGCATGGAAGCGTGTGTGTGTGTGTCTGTGTGTACTGTAATAGACTCTTATAATCACATAAATAAATGCATTATTATAGCCGATAGTTGTGAAATGAACTGTGTGGTCGTTCATCAATAAGAGATATACTCAGCAGCTGGACCTTTCTATGTTAACCCCATGTAGTGACCTTATGAGTTTCCATCAATCAATACTTCTATGGCCATATCACCGGTGAGCCTCATGTTTACTTGAAATGGTCCCTTATTGTATCTTTCAGTTAGTATTGGGAGGTTCACAGACTTGGATGGATGCGTAGACAAAAGGATGGATGGATAGATGGATGAGTTTCTTCTTCTGCCAAACACTGCTTCTACCTCAGCAATTGATTTTTCTGAGCGTGGAGAGAGCATACACATGAGCAGAGCGACTAGACGCGCACTTAATTAAAACATTCTTTCCAAACTTGTACAGGTGTGGGCGGATGGATGGGAAGTCTAGTTTAGCTATTTTTACCCATGGAACATTTTTTTAGAGGCTGTGCAAAGTCTCATACCTTGAAACTTAAAACTTTATCCTTCATGTCATCAAGCCTGCGACTCTATTTCCTACATTTCTAGATGAATCAGACACAACTATAATATCAATTTAACAAGGTGTCACCACCTATTCTCTGTAAAGATTGGTGTTAAGTGAAACAAAATAGAAAGGATCGTACAGATTAATCAAATCCTTTTCCTTTCCACTGCAATGGCCTGTTTGCTCTATTGGCTTAATGACTATCTCTTGTGGTGGCGATCGTAGATGAATAGCACTAGACAAACCACGAAAGCTGCATCTCAGAACTCAAGAGTATCATCACATTCTGTTGAACCCTGTCATTTTGTGGTGATCATTTTGGATTGATTTCACTTGGCCGACTATAGCTTTTTCTCCTTCCCACAGCGATTCACTACAGAATACAGAATATTTGTTATAATATTATTTGTTAGTCATTTTCTGAATCTGCAAGCAGCCCCCACACGCATGAACGTGTGATGAGCGAATACAAGGATGGCAATTTGAAGCCCACGGTTTCATTCATCAAGGTTAAACAGACCAGGAGACCCACATTGTCAAGAGCTAGCCTAGCTCATTCAACAGAGCTCATATGCTGACAGTATAATTTCACTGGCGTGCGTTGAGGTCTCTCCGGGCGAAAGTACATTTATTATTCTGCCCTGGCCTAGTGGTCAAGTGTGAATGACAGTAGTTTTAGAGAGCGGGGCCTAGTTTCAATTAGCGTCCCTCTCAGGAGGACAAAGGTTTCTCCAATAGAGCGCCGGGCACACCAGCCTGCCAAGACCATTTTAATCTCTCCAGCCTTATTGTAAACAGAAAGCACCGAAGCTCTCTCCGTTATTCCCCTTCTTGTTCCCCCTGTTTCTGTGTGTCTTAGGAGTGGGGAGCTTTCGTTGTCAGCAGGTGAGAGAGAGAGAGAGAGAGAGAGGGAGAGAGAGAGAGAGAGAGGGGATAATGGATACTTGGTCTGTTGTCTCGTCCTGTGCCCTCTTCTCTTCTCTCTCTCTCTCTCCCCTGCCTGCTGTCATCCCTCTATCATCAGTGCACAAGGAGACTGCTACCACCTGCAGCCAGCGTTAGAAGGAGCTGCAAGGGCAGATGCTGGACGCAACGCTAGATTTAGATTTGTCAACCTGCGTCTGGTGTGTCTGTAAGCGATGGATGTGTGCACGCATGGGTGTTTGTATTGTGTGTGTGTGTGTGTGTGTGTGTGTACGCAATGTCTTTTTATCATGTGTGTGTTCTGCGTGCGCGCGCGCGTGTGTGTGTGTGTTCTGGAATGAGAGAGCAGATGGAGGCAGATGGCAACCCCTACTCCTGCTGTAAAGTGGCATCTCATTACAGACCTGCCACACACACACACACGCGCACACACACACACTCGCACACACACGCAGTGCAATCCACATCTGCTTTGAGACAACAGGACAAGGGAGGGGGAGGGGGGGTAGGTGCAGATGAAAGGCCGTAACCATGGCTAAGACGGAGATGCTAGAAGCAGGGAGACGGGCCTGGGTTGGCATGTGATCGCCATGACACCACTGTCCCGCTCGCTTGCCTTTTAAAGCTACACTCCTCAATTGTATTATAGTGCCCCCAGAACCCAAACTTTCAACCCCACCTCACTGTTTATGTTTAAAACACAACTTAGCATGAAAGTGCATGTGGCCGTAGGGGGAGAAGTAGAGAGGAGTACCAGCGACTCGGCACTGGTGGTGCGGGAGTAGGAAACACTCCAAGTTTTAAACTAAGACAGTGTTTTCATTTATGGACAACTCACTAGGAGTGGCCCCTTTAAAACTACTCGAAAAGTTGGTCAGATCAAACTATTTGACCTTCTGTCAGGGCGATACCGGCGTCGGAGCCGCGCGACCCTGTCCTACTGCCCTATCCCACCACCCTGTCCTACTGCCCTATCCCACCACCCTGTCCTACTGCCCTATCCCACCACCCTGTCCTACTGCCCTATCCCAAGGCCCTGTCCTACTACCCTATCCCACCACCCTGTCCTACTGCCCTGTCCCAAGGCCCTGTCCTACTGCCCTATCCCAAGGCCCTGTCCTACTGCCCTATCCCACCACCCTGTCCTACTGCCCTGTCCCAAGGCCCTGTCCTACTGCCCTATCCCACCACCCTGTCCTACTGCCTATCCCAAGGCCCTGTCCTACTGCCTATCCCACCACCCTGTCCTACTGCCTATCCCAAGGCCCTGTCCTACTGCCCTATCCCACCACCCTGTCCTACTGCCTATCCCACCACCCTGTCCCACGGCGGGGACACAGGTCAAAGATGCATGCCTTACTCCTACGCTGCTTCTGAGCTATTGCAGCTACCCTCTGTCTAGTTTACACTTTACACTTACAGCCCCATAACTGTTCTGTTCTGTACTGATCTGCTGACCACAACCAGATCTTACGGGTCCACTACACATGCACACACTGTTTATGTGGTTCACAGGACAGATATAACCTATATTAAAATATGCTGGGGAGAGAATATTGACTAACTATCATCGCTGAATAGAGAACCCGTCCTTGATAAAGCACGGTGGCTTCCTTAGCCTTTAGCTGGGACCCCTCCTCCAGGCTTGGCATCATGACTTTTTTTTTGATTACATTTTTCCAACTCAAGAAATGTGAACATGCACAGTGAGAGAGAGAGAGAGAGAGAGAGAGAGAGAGAGAGAGAGAGAGAGAGAGACTTCTCTGTACTTTCTGCTGTGTGCCAAGCCTGTAGTCGTCTCTGAAACTGTGGTTCCAGGCAGACAGACAGGCCTTCTTTGTAGATGTGCAGTGTTGACTGAGACTGAGGGATTTGCTGATATGCCCCCACGCAGGGGGATGAATACGTGTTGCATCTGCTGCCGCGGGCTGTTAGGGTAGCTATCTCCTCGCGCTCCCCCTAGACTTCCTGGTGTACGAACACGCAGGCAGACTTGCTCCTGGCTCACGCACTCCACTGTGTCATCTTTCTCCTCTCATGACTTCACATGACTGGGGCAGGCCTCTGACACATGCTCTTCTTCTCTTGTCAGAATCTGGAGTGAAAAATGACCTCCGTTAAGATTTGACCTCCTCAATTAGTGTCCGGAATGGCCGCAAGCAGTGACACAGAAACGTGCGGGCCCCTCCCTCAGCTGAGTGCTGAGTGGCAGGCACTCCTCTCTACTCCTCTCCTTAGCTCGCACTGCTGTCAACCCGTTCCCCCTACAGCCAGGTGCATATGTATTTCAAACATAAACAGTGAGTTACAAGTAGCGTACCTTTAATAATTATTATAAAGGATATTAGCAGATGCAGCAAAGCAAATAAACACACATTACATATAACGGGAATGGGGATCAAATCAGCCTACGATCCAATGCAGTGTTGCACGCCTGTGTGTGCTTGTGTTTTTGGATATTGTTTTTCAACCCACATTCTGACTCTTGAGTTCCATGTCAGTGCTCTTCCTCGCTATCTATCTCTGTCTTACATTGGGGCTCTCTTTGTGTCTGATCATCCCTGCGAGTGTTTGGCTGGGTGTGTTTGATGCATTATTGATACGTGCGTCTGGCTTTTGACACTTGTCTGCCATTGGAGTTTAGCTCTTTGATCGCAGGAACCTACCAATCAAGAGGGGCCCGCATTTGCTTGCGCTGGGAAAGGAGGCTATTGCAGGATCTGCTTGACCATCTTTATACTCATCAATTATTAAACGTCTGAAATAGCAACCTAGCCATGCCACAAACACACAAACACACACACACACAGGGATGGGTAAAGACACATACCTTCAGTGAATCAAGTGAATCAAGGTAAACTACAAAACACAGCAGCCACACCATGTATCAAAATAAACTACAGTAGTTTAGTATTTTAAAAATACTTTTACAAGGGAGTATGAAATCACTTTGCAATCCTTCTATCTATGAGCCTATTTGATCTACCCCTTTATCAGTTCACTTACTGGTTAAGTAGACTATGTTTGATAGCAACAGCTTTTGCCTAACGAGTCATGAGATAAATCTGATGTATGCAACCAGTTAACAGATTAAATATTCACATTTCCCTGTAATCACACAGATGAAAGTTAGCTTTAAAGTAACCAACATTTTCTTGTTGAACTAACAGTTTGTTAATGGCTCCTAATTGTGTCCTTACTGTTACTAGGTGTTTTGTAATAAAGGGCCTACTTTGCATCAGCAACACTGTCTTCTTATGAATGACAAACAGGTCATTCATAAGAAGACAACTGATGGCACCTCGATTCATACGAACTAGTTTCTAAGAAATGAATCATTTGATTGTTAATCATAAATATGTGTAGTAAATATGCAATGATCACTCATGCAATGGTATGTAAAATCATTATCCTACTAAACAGCTACTTCAATTAAGATGCAATCATTTAGCAATGAATTCTTTATTTATCAATCATTGGACACCTATTTGGAAGTTCAAAACCAACATTTTAGCACTTTGTCAACAATTATTAAATGATCAATATGTTTTGATTTTAATTGTAGCCAGAAACGTAATCATAAAGTAGCAACACAACTGGAGGAGTATTAAACTAACTCCAACCACTGAATCATTAGAGAGCCTCAGACTATAGGTATAGAGGACACATACACATAAATAGTGTAGAAAGAACATTTACTTAATAATAGTTCTATAGTTCACCTTGATCATCTTCTTCTTCTTCTTCTTCTTCTTTTTCTTCTTCTTCTTCTTCTTGATAAATTTTCTTTTCTGATCTCCACAAGTCTGGGCAAATTGCTGAGTAGGCACCAATCAGATGCAGCATTTTATAATGTCATCACTCCTCACCAAGTATTTTACAGTATTTGTACTACAAAACACTAGTATTTTGATACCAAATAGTAATTTTCATTAGCCCTATGAAATGTGAATTACAAAATACAATTTTGTATTTTAAATACATGTACCATAAATACGGCCCATCCCTGCACACACACACACACACACACACACACATCACACCTTTACCCTTGATATGAGGTTTTGCATCCTTTCTTTCTATGTTAGTTTATTCTATATTAGCAGGCTGTATATCCCTTAGCCCTCTCCTGATGTCACAGGAGAGATTCGTCTTGTTTTTAACCATCATATTTTGAAATGGAGGTTGGGAGCAGTGGAGTATGCTTCTGGCTGGAGGGAAGCTTTCCGGTGCCAGCCAATAGGAGGGCGGATGTCCTGGTACACAGCTGCCGAGGACATTCTTCCAGCTGTTCCTCCAGGCTTCCCATCTCCCCCCTTCAGCCGACCCTCGACCTATCAGAGGCCCTCTACCCGCAGTATCAGCTGTCAGCAACGCACACGCCCACAAAACGCAAAGTACCGCACGCGTACACATGAACACACGCCCACCCACGATAACAATGTGCGTGCAGAGTCGCGCGCCAAGGAACAGGCACGCATTTATAGTGTATGCATGAACACGTCAGCAATGACAGTGAGGACATTTGGCGTGTTTTCCTGTGCAAGTGAGCAGGAGAGGTGTACCTTTAGCTGTAGGAGGTCCACACACACTTTAGACTTTGTCCAAGCACTTTGTCTCCTTCCACAATAACTGCATGGTGGGATTAGACGGGTCCATATGGAATATTTGCATATGCTGCCTCTACGAAATCTTCAGCCTCACCTTAAACATATGTCTGTGGGTGTTTTGGTGTGCACATATACGTGTATTTTTCTGTTGACGGTTACAAGGGTGTCTGTGTGTCTGTGTGTGTGTGTAATTCAGAACGCAGGCGGGAGAAATAAATAAATAAATTCAGACAACACTGCAGAAGTTGTCCAAGTCAAGTTTTTAGTGATCTTAAGAAAAACAACTTGTATCTGAATTATTTATGACTCCTGGGCTGTTCTCCTTTTCACTCACTTTTAGTTTACAAACTAGAATAGTTAACTCTAGTTTGTATAAAGAAATGGTGGCTGCTATATTAATCGTTCTTTCTATCTCTACACGTCTGGCTCACTTTTATGACCTTTTTGCAGCAGAAGGTTATGTATGGTTGTTAGCCCTGTTCTTTCCCCTCAGTCTCATAATAACACGTCTCTAAATTCCTGGTGCCTTCGCAGGACAACCACCGGCTTTTACTGCTCGCCACTGAATAGCTCAACAAGAGGGTTTGAGGGTTAAGAGCCTTTCTCAAAGGCCCCCTGATGGCCGAGAAATACCTATTTGCTTCTCCAGCCCACGTTTTTCCTGCCCAACAACTCAAAACCTCAAATATGGAATCCAGGAAATCAAGCATGGTTATCTCCCCAGTGTCGTTTTTAGCTATAATACTGGGAGTTAAATGTGTTTTTATACAGACTACAATCTCCTTCAGGGCACAGCTACTGTGCCCTGTATAGAAAACTAAAGCTTTCCTAAAATGTATCTCTTGAGGCAAGGAAAAGCCTGTTTATGGATTATTCTTCACTCTAAAGCTCATGAATGCGTATCACAAATGTTGCTCTGATTTGTTTTTACTGTTTTTTAAATCCCTTATGTCTATGAAATGTGTTGAAATTACAATCCATGTTCAGTAGCTGATTTTAAATATAAACAAAAGAACCCACTTAGTGGCTGTGTTAACACCTTCGCTGTTTGTGTTTGTGGTGCGGTTCGTTTGGGTAGGTGTTACACAGATGAAACCTTCGAAAACCATGATAAATCTCATTTTTAAATTCACTTCATAGTCTTAACTTATCTTCCACCGAAACTAGTCTCCTAAAACAATCTTCTCTGTCGTATTCTTTGGGACCTCTGTCAGCGGTGTTCTGCGTAGATTGTGCACGTTGCAGCTATCGTATGCTTAAGTTTGAGATGTACTGCATCAAGCCATGTCGGTAATAAACCTACACACTACACGAAACATGCTTACCTACATTATTGGCAAGAGGGGCGGAGCTAGACTCTCAGCACAGGGGGGGCGGAGCATTCTCGACGGGCCCTGCTGATGATGTCATTTTAAAATTCCCAACTGTAAAAAATACCTGATATATCCTATTCTATCCAGACAGCTGCACTGTACCATGTACCATGTTTTCTTAGAGGGGAATAACATAAACATAAAATAGACACAGCATTATACAACAACGTACAAAGCCTGTTCAAATATGAAGCGGCATACAACATTCTGACTGATTTCTTTATAACCACAATTTAAGCTAATAAAGATTAATTATGGAGGTTTCACTCACCAATTGTTGTCTCTGCTCAGCCTGCTGTAGTTTAGTGTCTAGTGTTCCACCATCCAGAACAAAATAAAAAAGGAGAAAATTGATTGATTTTTCAAAATAGATTTTGCAGTTGTTTTCGGAATACCCCAAAATGTTAGACGTACCCCAAAATGTTAGAAGCTACGTCATCTTCAAAACCCCCCGTTGCAAATTACACATTGTCACATAAAACTCTGCCCTTTCTGCACGCTCCTACAACGCGAACGTTTTGAAATTACATTTGCGCTCTACCAGCGTCTCGCGTGTTTAAAAAAAAAAGAACTTTCGATTTTTGAGCTTGAGCTCGATGTAGTATATCGTGAAAGTAAATATCGCGATATATTGCTGTTTCGCTTTTTTAGCACAGCCCTAATCAGCTCTTGGAATATTAAGCACTTTGCCGTTAGCAAT